>JBBPBX010004166.1:0-78231 GCA_038048925.1 Garcialebias charrua | reverse complement strand
TGATGGACTGGAGACTTGTCCACGTGTCCCTGTGATGGACTGGTGACTTGTAAATGTGTCCCTGTGATGGACTGGAGACTTGTAAATGTGTCCCTGTGATGGACTGAGACTTGTCCAGATGTCCCTGTGTCCCCCTTCAATGTAGCCAGTCCAAAGTTGGACAGATTCTGGAAAAAGCAGCAATATCTGATCCTAATATGTCAGACACAAGTTTCCCTGTTTTTCCCAGCACTTCAAAATGTTGCTTTTCTCCTGACACAAGGAATATTGGAGAAAACACATTTAAAACATAAGGCAAAGCAGTCTGCATTCTATCATGAAATCTCAAGTGGAGTTTGCTATTTATGAGACTGAGCTGAATGCAGCACCTCAGACTGAGGAAGTCTTTATTTAGGGCCTTGTCATCAAATTTATCAGTGAACTTAAAAGGTATCAGAGTCAGAGAGTCAGAGAGAATTTATTGTCATTTGCACCGCATGTAGTACATGTGTTGAAAACGAGATTATGTACACAGGGTCCCAGTTACATCCAACAACAACTGCAAGAGAAAAACAATAATAACATCTAGGATTAACTAAGAGAGACATCAGTTAGTAATACACTAAGCCCTAATGTAGTAGATAAACATCATTATAAACAGCAGCACGAACATGAGCAGATGGTCACAGATGAACGCAGATAGTCACAGATGAACGCAGCAACAAGAAACAGATCAGTATCAACATGATGTGACATTTTGCAGTGTTTATTCTTATTATTTATTTATTCATGAGTCTGACAGCCTCAGGGTAGAAGCTGTTCCTCAGTCTAGTGGTTCTACATTTGATGCTCCTCAACCTCCGTCCCGAGGGGAGTGGTGCAAAGAGTGAGTGTGCTGGGTGAGTGAGGTCTTTCATGATGCAGGTGGCTCTTTTTCTGCATCTGGAGGTGTAGATGTCTGTGATGGTGGGGAGACTGACTCCCACAGACTTCTGTGCAGCCTTCACCACTCTTTGTAGAGCTTTCCTCTCTGCAACTGTGCAGCCTCCATGCCACACGTTGATGCTGGAGCACAGGACGCTCTCCACTGCACACCTGTAGAACGAGGTGAGGACTGGGCTGCTCAGACCAGCTCGTCTCAGCCGTCTGAGGAAGTAGAGTCTCTGATGACCTTTCTTGATCAGGCTGGTGGTGTTATTGCTCCAGCTGAGGTTATCATTCAAGTGTACACCCAGGTACTTGTAACTGGAGACCACCTCCACCGCAGATCCACCTATATACAGTGGGGTGTGGGTGTGTTTGTTCCTTCTGAAGTCCACAATCATCTCCTTCGTCTTCTTCACATTCATGTGAAGGTTGTTCTCTTTGCACCAGCTCTCCAGATGTTCCACCTCCTGTCTGTAGCTGGATTCATCATTATCTGTGATGCATCCCACCACAGCTGTATCATCTGCAAACTTAACAATATGACAGCCTGGAAGTGTGGCTGTACAATCATATGTGAGCAGAGTGAACAGAAGAGGGCTCAGCACACATCCTTGAGGAGAGCCAGTGCTGAGGGTGATGGTGGAAGAGGAGAAGTTGTGGATCTTCACGGACTGTGGTCTGTTTGTTAAGAAGTCCAAGACCCAGTCACAAATAGAGGGGCCCAGTCCAAGTGTGGATAGTCCGTCCATCAGAGTCCGGGGGATCACGGTGTTGAAGGCAGATGTGAAGCCCACAAAGAGCAGACGCACGTATGAGTCCTTCTGATCCAGGTGGGTGAGAGCAGTGTGGACCACAGAGGAGATGGCGTCCTCTGTTGAATCGGTTCTCACGGTATGCATATTGATGAGGGTCCTCGCTGATGTTGACGGTTGTCTTGATGTGGGACATGACCAGTTTCTCAAAACATTTAGCGACTATCGGGGTGAGAGCCACCGGTCTATAGTCATTCAGACCAGTCACTGTGGAGCTTTTTGGGACTGGGATGATGGTGGCAGTCTTCAGGCAGGTGGGAACTGACTCCAGTGAAAGTGAGGTGGTGAAGATGTCAGCCAGCACCTCACAGAGCTGGTCCGCACATTCCTTCAGAACTTTCCCTGGGATGTTGTCTGGACCCGTAGCTTTATGAGGGTTGATCCTTCTGAGACTACCTCTCACTTCTGCTGCGGTCACTTTGAGGTGCTCCTCGTCTGGTGATGAGTTGAGTCTGGTGCTAGTTGGTCTGTTTGGACCATCAAAACGTGCATAAAACTTATTGAGGGCATCAGGCAGGGATGGGTCCCTGGGGCATTGTTTGCTTTTGCCCTTGTAGTCTGCCAAGCATTTGATGCCCTGCCACATGCTCCGTGGATCATGTGAGGTGAACTGTCCCTCGATCCTCTGTGCATACGCGGCTTTGGCCTTCCCCATGCCATCATCCAGTTCTCTCCTGCACCCCCTCAACTCCTCAGTATCTTTAGACTTGTGGAGCTTTATTAGTGTTAACAAAAAATAAAAATTTTCCTATTTATATAACTAGGTTGAGGAATCTTAGCAAATAAATCCTTTGCAAAATATGACTTTCTTTTGGAATATCGAGGTGAACTGATCACCAAGGAGGAATGTGAGAGGAAGCAACAGGTTTGCGATGAATCGATGAAAGTGTTTTTGTTTGAATTGTACTTTGATGTAAAAACTGTAAAAAAAACTTTGTCGAGGAAGTCTTCTTTTATAAGACTGAGCTGAACACAGCATGTAAGACTGAGGAAGTCATTCGTCCGAAACACGTCTTCAGTCTGAGGTGCTGCATTCAGCTCAGTCTTATAAATAGCACCCTCTCACAGTGGATCAACCAGTTTGCAGGTCCTCCTTGATCATGAGAGCAGCTGGTTTTGGCTGTTCAGCAAACTCGTTGATCCACTGTGAGAGGGTGCTATTTATAAGACTGAGCTGAATGCAGTACCTCAGACTGAGGAAGTATTTATTTATAAGACTGAGCTGAGTACAGCATCCAAGACTGTGGAAGTCATTTGTCCGAAAGGTTTCCTCAATCTGAGATGTTGCATTCAGCTCAGTCTTATAAATAGCACCCTCTCACAGTGGATCAACCAATTTGCTGATGACAGCCAAAACCAGCTGCTCTCATGATCAAGGAGGACCTGCAAACTGGTTGATCCACTGTGAGAGGGTGCTATTTATGAGACTAAGCTGAATGCAGCACCTCACACTGAGGAAATCTTTATTTATAATACTGAGTTGAATACATTATCTCCAGACTTGGACAAAAGACTAAACATTTCCAGTTTTTTTTTTTTTGCTTTTCTTTGTGTTGTTTTTTTGAATGTCCTGAGGACCAGACTTAGCTTTTTTGATTATTCTACTAGAATTATTGAGCATTCATCAGGGTATTTTAATTTTAGTATGTGTCTTGTTCAACAAGCTTTCTAGTGTTTTATGTTTTCATGTAACAAATGTGATGCCCTGTGATAAACTTGCGAACCGTGAAAGGTGCACCCCGCCCCTTGCCCTATGATTGCTGGATATGGGCACCGGCGACCCCCGTGACCCAAAATGGAAGAAACGGGTAAAGATAATGGATGGATGTAGAAAATGGGCAATGTTTAGGCTGATGGTCCTCCTTGATCATGTGAGCAGCTGGTTTTGGCTGTCATCAGGAAGTCTTTATTTATAAGACTCAGCTGAATACAACATCTCAGACTAAGGAAGTCTTTATAAGACTGAGCTGAATACAGCATCTCAGACTGAGGATGTCTTTCGTCACTCGTAAGTTAGGGATAACCTGTACTTTACAGTGGGTTGTGGTGAACCGTGTAAAAAAAGTACAATTTTGTTTTAGAAATATGTACAAGTTTATAATGTTAATGTTTTATAATATGTAAATATGTCATCTCAGACTGAGGAACTCTTTCATCGCTCGTAAGTCGGGGATCACCTGTACTTTACAGTGGGTTGTGGTGAACCGTGTAAAAAAAGTACAATTTTGTTTTAGAAATATGTACAAGTTTGTAATGTTAATGTTTTATAATATGTAAATATGTCATCTCAGACTGAGGAACTCTTTCGTCGCTCGTAAGTCGGGGATCACCTGTACTTTACAGTGGGTTGTGGTGAACCCTGTAAAAAAAGTACAATTTTGTTTTAGAAATATGTACAAGTTTGTAATGTTAATGTTTTATAATATGTAAATATGTCATCTCAGAAGTCTTTCATCGCTCATAAGTCAGGGATCACCTGTACTTTACATTGGGTTGTGATTAACCCTGCAGAAAAAGTAAAATTTTGTTTTAGAAATATGTACAAGTTTGTAATGTTAATGTTTTATAAAATGTAAATATGTCATCTCAGACTGAGGAACTCTTTCGTCGCTCGTAAGTCGGGGATCCCCTGTACTTTACATTAGGTTGTGATTAACCCTGCAGAAAAAGTAAAATTTTGTTTTAGAAATATGTATATAATGTTAATATGTTTTATAATAATGTAAATATGTCAACAGAATTTAAGTTTTTATTTTATTTTATTTGAAACATTTAAGTTTTATTTTATTTTAAACATTTGAAGATTTGTTAGTGAATATAAATAAAGTATGTGCCTAATTTGTTTAATAAAATCAGTTCAAAAAACTGTTCTCCTAATGCAGTGTCCTGTCACATTTGTGTGTTTTATGTTAATTTTATGTTAAGTAGGCGGAGTTTAAATGTCCCTTTAAAGACCCCATAATGCATGTTTGTCCTCATAAACCACATTTTTTGACGTCCTTGTAAACCACACTGGAGTCTGGGTGGTAAAACGTGCTGTGAAGCTCCTATCGGAAAGCTAAAGTGACCCAAATTTTTTTCAAAATTTTTAGAGTGCTCTGAGCTTGGTCCCAGGTCGCTAGGACCTCGGGAAGGGGTAGACCCCGTATTACACCTTCGGGCGGGTTTGGCGAAAAAGTCCGGCTAAACCACATTGACAAACCTGTGTGTGTGTGTGTGCTACGCGCAGCCTGGAGGTGTGTGTGTGTGTGCTGCGCGTGGCCTGGAGGGAGGTGTGTGTCCCACAATAAATACGTCGCGGTCCAGTTCAGCTCTGCTCCACGCCTCTTTTGGAGCCGCGTTGCGGCTTCATATATGAAAACGTTTCTGTGAGCGGGACCTACCCGGATTCACCTATTGTCTTATGAATGACCAGGGGAGGGTTAAAGGTCGGCGGCTAGAGCGTCTTTATAAAAAACCCGGTCTCACAATTCACAAGGAACTTTATGCAAACCACCTCGTCCACTACAAGAACAGTATTTCTCAAGCCAAATCCAGCTACTTCTCTGACATCATCAGTTCTAATGTTGGTAATTCAAAAACATTGTTCTCTCTCCTCCACCGTTCTGTCTCATCTCCTAACTCCCTGCCCTCTCACATGGTTTCCACAGAATTTTGCAACTCCATTATGTCATATTTCAATGAAAAGATTATTTCAATTCATAAACACCTTGGACCAAATACTGCCCCCAGCATCCTTGTTGAACTCCCCCCTCCCTCCCTCCCTTTCTCTGTCTTCTCCCTCCCCCCTGCTGATAACATTGCTGACATTATCAGCAAGTCCAAGTCCTCATCCTGTCAACTTGACCCATTCCCCACAGTTCTTGTTAAATCCTGTCTCCCGTCTCTGCTCCCTATCATCACTAATATCATCCACTCCTCCCTAACCTCTGGCATTGTTCCCACAGCCTTCAAATCTGCTGCCATCACCCCCATCATCAAGAAACCAGGTCTTGACTTCACCAACTTCAGTAATCTTCGTCCGATCTCCAATCTGCCCTTCATCTCCAAGATCCTTGAAAAAACTGTTGCTAGTCAACTTCACTCACACCTGTCCAACAACAACATTTATGAAGAGTTTCAATCTGGATTTCGCCCCCACCATAGCACCGAAACAGCTCTAGTAAAAATTACTAACGACCTTCTTCTTGCTGCTGACTCTGGTCTTCTGTCCATCCTCATTCTTCTTGATCTAAGTTCTGCCTTCGACACCATCTGTCATTCTATCCTCCTCAACAGACTAACCTCCATTGGCATCTCAGGTACCCCGTTAGACTGGTTCACCTCCTATCTCTCTGACCGCACTCAATTCATTCAGCTTAAATCCTTCCGTTCCCAGTCTTCCCCTGTCTCCACGGGTGTCCCCCAAGGCTCTGTCCTCGGACCCCTCCTCTTCATCATTTACCTCCTTCCTCTAGGCCACATCTTCCGCAAACATGGCATCCATTTCCACTGTTATGCTGATGACACGCAGCTCTACCTGTCATCAAAACCTAACTCCACCCACCCGCCCTCCATCCTCACCGACTGTCTCAACGAGCTAAATCACTGGTTTTCTAACAATTTCCTTCAACTAAACAGCAACAAAACAGAAGTCATTCTCGTCGGTACCAAAAACTCTATTTCAAAATCAGAACATCTTCTCGTCCCCCTTAACAACTCTCTGCTATCCCCCTCCCCTCAGGTCAAGAGCCTCGGTGTCATCCTCGACACCACTCTTTCCTTCACTTCACACATCAACAATATTACTCGGTCTGCCTATTTCCACCTCCGTAATATTAACCGTCTCCGTCCTTCTCTCACGCCCCGCTCCACAGCCATCCTGGTGCACAGTCTTGTGACTTCCCGTATTGACTACTGCAACTCCCTTCTCTACGGCCTCCCCAACAAATCTCTCCACAAGTTACAGATGGTCCAGAACTCAGCTGCCCGTGTCATCACTCAAACCTCCTACTATAACCACATCACTCCTGTCCTGCAGCAGCTCCACTGGCTCCCGGTCAAATCACGCATCATCTTCAAAATTCTACTTCTCACGTTCAAAGCTATCCACAACCTTGCCCCACCTTATCTATCCGACCTCCTACAAATCTCCATCCCATCACGCTCTCTCAGGTCCTCCTCTTCACTACAACTCCATGTACCCTCTGCCCGCCTCTCCACCATGGGGAGCAGGGCCTTCACCTGCTCTGCCCCTCACCTCTGGAACGCTCTACCGCCCGACCTTCGAAACACCACCTCCCTTTCTCTGTTCAAGACTGCCCTGAAAACACATCTCTTTAGACTAGCTTATCATTAACTTTACTAAATGTATTTTTATCTTCCATTTTATATCCTTTATGTATTTTATATTTCAATTTGTCGCTGATAATGTTTGCTCTGTATTCACTGTGTTGGTTTGTTAAGTGTCCTTGGGTGTCATGAAAGGCGCTTTAAATAAAATGATTATTATTATTATTATTATTATTAAAGCCGGACTGGTCTGTGCGGGAATAGCGCGGGTTTGACTTGTGAAAGGGGCTGGTGAGTGTCAAGTCTTTTCTCCAAACAGTGCTGATCTGACTTGAAAGATCCATGAAGAAGGTAGACTTAGGCTCAACTCACTTCATCATCTTTATTAATTATTCTCAAAGATGGTTCTGCAGCAGTAGCAGCAGCATCAATCAGAATCAGTAGAATAATAGTTTGAAAACCTTGGAGAAAATGCAGATTAACAGTTTAGTTTTAAATGTTTTTCAATTACTTAAACCATATAAATTCATAAATGTTTTAAATTGTGTAAATGTATATTCTGACAAACTAGGAAGTAACCATTTTAAAGCATTTAAGCATTTATTATATTTATTATTTTTGAATATTTCTTGATAATTCTTCTAAATTTTCCAATAAATGTTACTGTAATACTTTATTTTAATTTCTTATTTTAATTGTATTTTACCTAATTACATCAAATAAATAATTACAAACAAATTTTTTAGCCATAAAAAAACACTAATCACTAGGATTTGTATGCAAGTTATTTATGGATTAGAGAAATAAAATATTTGATGTGCATGATTAATTTCTAAGATTACAAAATAATAATTACTTTCCTCAAATTCATAATATAGAAAGATTAAATGTATAATCTAGACTAAATGTATGATGTAAATTAAAGAGTCTCAAAACAGCATTTGGTCAACTCAACTCAAAACTCAGAGACGTACAATGGAACTAAACAAACACAGAGGGCCTTCTAAAATCACCTCAAACTACTGTGTTGTTTACCATAAGTTTGCTTCTAAACTCAAAAACTGTTTGACAGGTTTACTGAAGCTGCTACTCACCGGTGCGTATCTACTTTCCTTCTTGCACTGATTGTCACAAAGATCCACACACCTGCATTAAGAAACTAATTAGAATCACAGCAGCTACAGCATAGTTTAGGCTAGAGCTCTCCCTCTGTCTCAACAATGCAATCTAACAGAAACTAAAGCTTGAAAGAAAAATTAGTTAAAATGAGGTGCAATTAAAAAGTCAAAACTGTCATTTGACGCAACACCTCCCACTTGAGCTCCGGATGAAAACCCAAGTAGGTCACACAACTTTCCCAAGGTCTTGTGGTGGTGGTTGTTGCTCTTCCTCCACAGACCAATAGTCCATTGGTGTCATGGTACACAACCAGTCTGTTGAGAGTTGTCTCTGGGAATGTTTTGTCTTCCTGAGCTGCCAAGAATAGACTTATGAGGGCATTTTGATGCTCAGCTACATTTAGTACAGAAATGTTCACTTTCTCAGGTATCTCTTTTCCTTTATCAGGTAGGTTTTTCTTCCTCTTCAACTTCCCCATCCAAGTTTTAACAGGTCGGCAGATCCATGCAACTACGTCAACAAGCTTTTGTAAGGTGCTGTGTCTTTCTACAGTGACCAGTTTGTTGACCCAGCCAGCTCTCTGATTTCCTCCAGCAATAGCTGGATCTTGGACTTGATCTTGCTGGGCTGTTTTGTGGAGGCTGCCGAGTTTTGTTTTGCTTAGTCTGGCTTCTTGTGATGGCGGCTGTGAAAGCTTTTCTTTGGAGTTTATTCACATTTTCTCTAGCTTGAGCGGCAATTTCTCCAGGTGACTTGATGGGCCACTCCTCCACTGGTGATTTGAGAAAATTTGGACCATTTTGCCAAACAGATCCTTCATTCAGCTCTGCAGCTGTGCTTCCTCTTGTTATAATGTCAGCAATGTTTAACTCACCAGGAATCCACCGCCGATCTTTGACTGGTGCAATCTTCTGGATTTCACCAATACAGTTAGCGTAGAATGTTTGATATCCATAGCTCTCTCTCTGAATAGCTCCAAGTACTGTTTGGCTGTCAACTAAATGAAACTGGAGGTTATGCACCATAACCAATGTTCCCTGAAGGAAGGGAACAAGGTGCAACAGATAACATGGGAATTGCGCCCCCGCGCGGTTCACCTGAAGAAATACAGTCACGCCTTTTAAGGCAAATGAGCGTCAACGTCAGCAAGGAGGCTCCGTCCTCCTGACATAAAAGTTGGTGACTGCTCGTGTTCGACCTCTACATGCACTTCACCGAGCTTGGGCATTGGAGGGGCCAAAATGTGTTGCACCTTGTTCCCTTACTTCAGGTAACATTGGTTTTGGTGCATAACCTCCAGTTCCCTTATCAGTCAGTCCACTACGGTGCAACAGATCACATGGGAACATTAAATCACGCCCTGGAAGTGCATGTTTATGCAAACGTTTAGCCTTAAGCCACAGGCGTCAGCCGTTCAATCCCTGTGGTAGAGAGAACAGCTTGGGTTACGTCACGTACAGTGACGTCAAGGCTGTAATGTTTCACAAACGGGTTTGGAGATGACCAGTTTGCAACTGCGCTGATATCTGTTACTGAAACACCTCTGAATAAAACCCAGGAAGTGGCTAGGCCTCGAGTTGAGTGAGCATGTACCCCGTTGGGCACCTGCTGACCTTTACTGCTGTATGCCCTGGAAATGGCCTCCATCACCTAGTGGGAGAGACGCTGCTTCGACAGGGCCCTGCCAGCGGCAGGTTTAGCAAAGCATATGAACAACGGGTTTGTTTTTCGCCAACTTCCAGTTCTCTCCATATAAACACTTAAGGCCCTCACAGGGCAGAGCGCGTTCAGACGTCTCTGTTCTGCATTCAGAACAGGGGGAGGAGGAAAAGATGACAGTTCAAAGCCCATACTTTTGTAAGATAAAGTTGGGACCTTTGGCACATATATGCAGGATTTGGACGCAAGGTGACCTTTGACCCATCCTGGGCGAACTGGGTGCACATTGGATGCATAAATAGCACGTGGAGGTCACTCACACGTTTAACTGAGCACAGAGCTAAGAGTAATGCTGTCTTATAAGACAATAAATCAATCTTAATGCTCTGAAGAGGCTCGAATGGTGGATCACAGAGTGCGTCCAAGACGAGAGACAGATCCCACTGGGGGGCCAAAGCTATGCTTGGAGGCCTTTTTCTCAGCATGCCCCTCATGAACCGTATCATGAGAGGGTGGGCACCAGGTGATTTACCTCCCCACCCCTCGTGGCACGCTGAGCTGGCGGACAAGAAGACTTTTATGATAAAAAATGTGCGACCCTTCTCTAGCAGGTCTTGAAGAAAAGTGAGGAGCTGAGCTAGGTTACAGGAATACGGAGTTATATTCCTATCTAGGCACCACATCTCAAAAATATGCCACTTTCGTGCGTAGAGTGTCTGTGTAGACTCTGCCCGTGCTCCTTGTATTGTGTTCACCACGTTACTTGGCAGGCCAGAGGCCATCAGCCGGTCCCTCTCAGCAAACAGGCCCATAATTGCCATAGGGTCGGGCGTAAGTAAGTAAGTAAGTAATGTTTATTTCTAGAGCGCTTATCACAGACATAAAATCACAAAGCGCTGTACAACAAAATCAATGGCAAAAGTATACACAGAATAAAACAAGCATAAAATCTACAAATATCAATCAATGCAAAATACAATAAAATCATGACATAAAAGCCTGAGCAAATAAAAGTGTTTTCAGTTGTTTTTTAAAAACCTCAACAGAGTCAGCAAAACGAAGCTGCAGGGGCAGACTATTCCAAAGCCTGGGGGCCACTGACTGAAAGGCCCTGTCCCCTTTAGTTTTCATCCGCGTACGTGGAACATCCAAGAAGTTCTGGGTCTGTGATCGTAGGTCACGGGCAGCAGAGTATTTAGTCAAAAGCTGACAAAGGTATACAGGAGCCTGGCCATTTAAAGCTCTGTACGTGAGCACAAGGACTTTAAAACGGATTCTAAACTCAACTGGGAGCCAGTGAAGTGAATGCAGAACTGGAGTGATGTGGCAGTATTTACTGGATCTAGTGAGAAGTCTGGCAGCTGCGTTCTGTATCACTTGTAGGCGTGATACAGAAGACTTGTCCAGGCAGGTAAAAAGGGCATTGCAGTAGTCTAGACGTGATGACACAAAAGCGTGAATAATGTTTTCCAGTTCAATTCTGGACACCATAGGTCGTATTTTAGAAATATTTCTTAAATGAAAGAAACAAGAACGGGAAATAGTCTTAATGTGAGTCTCAAAACCTAGTGAAGATTCAAATGTGACTCCAAGATTTCTTACTTTTGCTTTGGCTGCTGGGCAGAAAGAGTTAATTTTCTGATTGATTTCAGAGTGAAGGTGACTGGGAGCAGAAATCAAAGTCTCTGTCTTACTGGTGTTTAAAACCAAAAAGTTACTGGCAAGCCAGTCACTTATACGGGACAAGCATTGGACAAGGATGGCTAACATGTCCAGCTGGTGTGGTTTAAATGAAATATACAACTGAATATCATCAGCATAAATGTGGTAGGAGATATCAGAAAAGGATTGAATAATGCTGGCAAGTGGGATAATATAGAAGGAAAACAAAAGCGGACCCAGAACCGAACCTTGAGGCACCCCACAATTTAAGGGGGCATAGTCAGAGGAGAACCTGTCTGTCTTGATGCAGAAAGTTCTGTGCGAGAGGTATGATGTGAGCCAGTCCAAAGCTGAGCCAGAAATACCAGCCAGAACCTTCAGCCTGTTTAATAAGACTGCATGGTCAACAGTATCAAAGGCAGCACTAAGATCCAACAGGACCAACACAGAGCATTTTCCATCATCGGCAGCCATCAACAGATCGTTGTGAACTTTTAAAAGAGCAGTTTCAGTGGAATGGTGTTTTAGAAAACCAGACTGAAGTGGATCAGAAATCTGTAACTGACAGAACCAGGATTTGAGTTGGGTTTCTACAACTTTTTCAAGTACTTTACTGAAAAAAGGTAGTTTAGAGATGGGACGGAAATTTGAAAGGGAGCTAGAATCCAGATTAGGCTTCTTTAATAGAGGGGTCACTTCTGCTGTTTTAAAATAGGATGGGACCAATCCTTTGCTCAGTGAGTTGTTAATTATCATCAACACTGTTGGACCAATACAGTTTAAAGTCTGGACAAGCAAAGATGGGGGTAATATTTCTAATGCACAATTTGAGACTTTCATTTTACCAATTATTGAGGTCAAGTCATTTAAAGTAATCGGATTAAAAGATGAAAAAGACTGAGAGCACTGAGGCTCAACGTAAAACGTAGATGCACTTGGAGGTATATTGGATTTCAAGTCCATCACTTTCTTTATGAAGAAGTTGAGGAACATGTTACAGTCAGTGTTTGAGGTTAGAGAAACCTGTGGGTTTCTCTAACGTGGTGCCAAACCTGCCCGTGGGCCTGAGTCAGCAGTTCCTTGTGGAGGGCAGCTGCCACGGTGTTCCCGCTAGGAGTGAGATCAGTTCTGCAAACCAGGCTTTCTTTGGCCACCTGGGAGTCACCAGGATCAGTGAGAGGGCCCCCCTGTGGACACACTCCAGCGTCGCCAAATCAGGGGGACGGGGGGAAGGTGTAGTAACGTTTCCACGCTGGCCACTCGTAAGCGAACGCATCCGTCCCCAATGGTGTGTTCATGTCCAGTATAGAGTGAAACAAGACACAATGAGTGTTTTCTCTGCAAGTGAAGAGATCTGTGTCTGCTTTCCCGTACCGTGCCCAGATCTGGTCCACGATACGTGGGTGCAGGCGCCACTCTGCGGGGAGGGGGGCCCCCCTCGAGAGTACGTCCGCCCTGTAGTTCAGCTCCTCTGGCACGTGAGTTGTCCTGAGAGACAGGATCCATGAGCTGTACCATTCGAGCAGTTCCTGTGTCAGCCTTAGGAGGAGTGGGGAACGTGTCCCCCCCTCCCTGTTGATGTGGGCGACTATGCACCTGTTGTCTGATTTTATCAGAATGTGTTGCGTGTGATCAGGCCTCTCCTGTGGAAGTGTTTCAGCGAGAGGAACACAGCTGAAAGTTCCAGATAATTTATGTGGAGCCAGGCCTCCTGCTGGTACCAGACACCCCGTATGTGCTGGTTCCGGCAAAGGCCCCCCCCCCACACCCTGACTTTGAAGCATCTGTCGTGACCAGGACCCGAGATAACACTCTACCCAGTGAGACACCTTTGGTGAACGTCACGGGGTTTCTACACGGCTGTAGGGCTTTCATGCAGTCTGAGCTGACTTTCATCCCCCTTATTTGTTGCGAGGGGTGGGGGTGGGGGAGCTGCTGCTGCCTGTGGAGCCACATCTGAAAATGGTGCATGTGTAATGGAGCCAGAGGGATGGAGACAATTCCTGCCGCCATGAGGCCTAGTAATTGCTGACAAAGTCTGAGGGATACAGTTTTGTCCAGCTGGAAAAGCGCCAAACAGAGTTGGAGGTCTGAAACCCGTTTCTCTGAGAGCCTCGCTCTGTACAGGATGGAGTCCATCTCTAGTCCCAGGAAAACAGTGACCTGGGACGGGGTCAAACGACTTTTCTGAGTTTATCACAAAACCTAGAGACTGTAGGTGTGACATGACTCGAGCTATGTGAGATCCTGCCTGCACCCTGGAGTCCACTAAAATCAGCAGGTCGTCCAGATAGTCCAGAACCCTGACGCCCTGGTCCCTCATCGGGACCAGGGCCGCTTCTAGGCATTTCGTGAACACCCAGGGTGCGCTCGAAATCCCGAAAGGTAGGGCCTGAAATTCGTACGTGGCGTTCTCGAACGCAAAGAGTAGGAATTTGCTGTGGTTGCTCAGACTGCTGACGTAGAAATATGCGTCTTTGAAATCCATTGTGAAGAAGTAATCTCTCGGTCATACCGAGTGAATCACCTGCTTCAACGTCAACATTTTGAATTTGAATGAGCGTAGATGTTTGTTCAAGAATCTCAAATCCAGAATCGGCCTCAAACCGCCTCCCCGTTTTGGGTGGCCTCCTGTAGTTCCTGCAGCTTTTCTGCCTGGTACGCCTGCAGCATTGAGGCCATGTTGAGCGTGCAGGCCGGGCCGCCAGGCACTGTGTGCGTTAGGTCTTTTCCAGCTGCACTGCTGAAAATGACATTGTTTGCTAGGTAGGGCTTGGTGGCTGAAGTCTTAGATGTGAGGCAGACCCGTCGGATCCCTGCTCTCCAAGTCCGGAACTGGGAGAAGGGGAGGGACAGTGGCTGCCCTGGGTGCCGGCCCTGATCGCGTGAACTCAGTTAAAAAGCCTGAGAACACCGGCATGTCGTGCCTCACTGAGGTCTGTTGCCTCAGGAGGAAACAATTTCCCATCAACCTTGACTGTTGTTGTTGTGGTGGGGGTGCACCTTGAGAGACTTGGCCGCTCCGCGGCACAGTTCAAACAAAGCTGGAGTGGAGCCATCCGCTTCGACAGGCACCGTTGCAGCTTCTTGTGAAAAGTCCTCTGCTCCCTCTTCGACGCCTTGCTCCGTCGTCTGAGGTTTCGTCAGGAGCAGTAGTTAGCTTCTCTTTGTTTGAAGGAGATTCCATCTGCTCGCCCTTGTCCATTCCCTCAGGGTTCCTTGAACTCCGACGTGGTTAACATCTGAGAGCTTTCCTTTAGCCCGTGGGTGGATAAGCTCTCAGCGTCACTATGCTCTCGTCGTGGGCGTAGGGAAACCACCAGTTAGCGAAGCTAAACCGGTAATAGCAAAAATTCCTCCTCCTGGACTGTAAAACATGACTGTAAAACATGACATAAAACATGAAGTCTTCCCTCACGGTGACTGATCAGTAACTCACTTCTTTAGGACTTTTTAGTTCTTCAAGCTCCACTTCTGGGAAGAAGGTTTGAAGTTTTCTTGGTTCAATTTCTTTATGGAATTTGGCAATTTCATCCAGCCCATAACAAATCAGTTCATGTGCTCTCACCTTCCCTGTAGGTGCTTGAATGCGGACTCTGAGGAGGTATCTCTTTGTGTTCACTATATGGGCATTCCACCTACACCATATAACACTAGAGTCATTTCCTCACTGCGTAGTCCTAGACGGTCAGCAGCCTTATGTGTGGTGTAATTTGTGTCAGATGCCAGGTCTACAAGTGTTCCAATCTTCTGACTTGCGTTAGCTGTTACCTCCATTAACATCAGAATGACTGGCAGCTCAGACAGTCCATGCTTTTCAAGTAATTGAGATGGAGCTTTGATTGAGTTACCTGCTCGGGTATTTCCATTTGTGAATGCCTTCCTGTACCTCTCTGCCATTTCTGGAGACAATTCAGACAATACATTTTCTTGGTCAGCTGTCAGTTTGGTCTTACTTGGACTGCTTTTCCGTAAGACCTCATCATCCACTTTGGTATTTTTGGGGCAGAGGAAGTAGTGGTGGTCAGCTGAGCCTCCCCTTTTGCACTCTTTATTCCTGCAGAGGTATGCACCTTTACAACTTATTCCATCAGAATGCCAGCAGAGACATTTCATGCATGACCCTAATTTCTTTAAAGTGGCTTTCTTCTGGAACAGTCAGAGCCTTAAACTTTCTACAGAAGAAAAGTTTATTATAATTGATGGGGATTTTAAACCCATGTTACCTTAATAAAAACCACACAAGATAAACAAGAGAATTGTGTTAACACAGACAATGAAACTTTGCAAAGGGGATAAGGCTTTTTAATGTACTTCTGAAACGTTGTTGGTCTCATAAACACATTCTTGCACACCGGATGTGTGCAAGAATTTGTGTCATATCCATGGATATGACAAGCTATTTAAACAAGAAGGAGGTGGAGTTGACAAGCTCTGACGTCTTACAGATAAAACAAACGAGTCATGGTTCTGATCCAACAGGAACATCTAATCCAAACATTGTCAAGGCTAAAAGACTGTCTTTTCTGTATCAAGGAGAAAAGCAAACAAACATGTTTGTACTATCAAATATAAGTGTTTGAAGGGAACAGAGAATATTTGATATAAGTGAGCTGGGTTAGAATTATTGTGTCAGAGTAATTAGTTTTAGATGATAAATGTTGAACATCTCCATCAAGCGGTTTATGTAAAATGGGAGAAACCATAGTTCAACAGAGGAGGAGGACTCAGATTCCATCTTTCTAAAACATATAGTGAGGCCCTGGGGTTGATTCCCAGATGTTTCGCACCTGATGAGAACAGAGGAGCCTCGTTTGTGAATTAGACTAATAAAGACTTTGAGAGGTCCCTGCTATTAAGGTGTGAGGTGTGATTTGTCCATTTACCGGTACATACAGTAGGATGTGTTTGTGTCTTCTGTAAGCCCTGCTGACACATGCTGAACTTTGAATGAGTCACATGTATGTGTTAACTCAAGTATGTGTGTGTGTTAGCTTTCAATTTACATAGGTTGGTGTGTGTCATCCCAAGCCTGTTTATAACTTCTCTCTCTCAGAGCCTGGTCATTGAATTGATAAAGCTCCCCGGATGGGAAACGAAACGTTTTCTGTTACAAATAAAGTCCAGTTGTTTCTGTAATGAACGCCTTTTTTGATTTTATCGTGTCCTGGACGACTGAGAATCTTCACCAGCAAAAACAACATTGTGTTAGTATTTTCTTTGATTAAAAAAAAGCTTTTGATACTATTGACCACATATTCTACTTCCATCCATTTCTCTTCCAATTATCCGGGGTCGGGTTGTGGGGGTAGCAGCCTAAAGCCCCTTTTCCACCGGTCGGCACGGGTCGGATATTACGTCATATGTGCGTCGCAGAGACCCCCTTCACGCCTACCCCACCGGATATTCCGTGCTGCGCCGCGCCAGATTTCTTGAGATTTTTGGTGTGGTTTCAGAGGGGTACCGACGCGTGCTCACCCGCTCCGGAAGTAGGAAGGAGGAGACTCGAGCTGTTTTCACGGAAGCGAGGGAAGCGATCACGGCAGGACTTTACATGATAAACACGGTAAAAACAATTATTTGTTTTTAAAATTATAGCAAAGATGGGTCTTCAGCTGAACCTGTCCTTAATAAAATCACGTATTGCTCAAAACTGCAGGATTTTAAAAAGTAGGATCGCCACGAGCAACGCGCGCGGGCGGCTTTATGTCTTTAAAATGTAGCTCAATGAACAGATATAAAAATATATTTCATAGCTGACTTTATAGTACGAGGGCTCCTGAGCTCAACCACTCTTTAATATTGTCACGTAGTGGTCAAATCTGCTGCATTTAAAGTAGGTTCGCTTTGACTTCTTCCAAACCTGTGCTTGCACAACGAAAATAAATTATAAAAATTCGAATTTTATTTCAAATAACTCCAACAGGATATAGTCAGTACAGGAACATGTTGTGATCACACTATATTTTTTTGAAAAATATCTGCCGTGTGCTTTTTGATATAATTGATGCTTAGATCATCTTTCTGGAAGCAGATGCGCGGAGGAAAGAAGAGAAAGCGATGCTCTCGAGGGAAAAAGCGTGGCTGTCGAGCAGGAATCATGACGAGACTACGAGCAGACGCTAAAACCGGTAAACCCCCGATGCCGGCTTTATTTCTGTCTAACGTGCGCTCGCTCGACAACAAGATGGACCTGCTTCGTCTGAGAGTAACAACGTCGGAGGAGATGAGGAGATGTTCGGTGCTTTGTCTCACGGAAACATGGATCAATGAAGACACTCCTGACTCTGTTTACGAGTTGGATAATAAACTATTTTTCAGAACGGACCGGTGCATCGAGACTACGGGGAAAACGCGAGGTGGAGGTGTCTGCATTTACGTTAACAAAGACTGGTGCACGAACTGTGCCGTTATCAGCAGGATCTGCTCAGCTGCTGTGGAGCTTTTAACAATAAGATGTCGCCCACATTATCTTCCCCGCGACTATTCAGCGATAATAATAAGCGCTGTTTACATAGCACCCGATGCTAATGCTAAAGTCGCCCAGGAAGAAATTCATGAGTTACTCACCTCGCTGCAGTGTAAATATCCTGAGGGGTTTTTCATTGTTTCCGGGGACTTCAATCACGTGGATTTACGTGCCATCCTTCCAACCTTCAATCAGCACGTTTTCACAGAAACACGAGGAAATAAGACATTAGACCAGGTCTACACGAATGTGAAGGGGGCGTACACGGCGAAGCCACGCCCACCGATCGGGGCTTCCGACCATCGCTCCCTGCTATTGGTCCCTAGACAGCTCCCCCCACTCCGACGTTCGATGCCAGAACAAAGAGTGATCACATCGTGGCGCCAAGATAGTTCCCCCATGCTAAGAGACTGCTTTGAAAACACAAACTGGTCTGTCTTCAAAGAGGCAGCTACGAATGGAAATTCAATTGACCTGGAGCTTTATGCTTCCTCTGTCCTGGGTTACATCAGTACATGTGCTGAAAATGTATCCATAAGAAAGTGTGTTAAATTTTACCCCAATCAAAAACCCTGGCTAAATAAGGATGTCCGCACCCTGCTGGCAGCCAGGGACACTGCATTCAAGTCTAAAGATACTGAGGAGTTGAGAAAGTGCAGGAGAGAACTGGATGATGGCATAAAGAAGGCCAAAGCCGCGTATGCACAGAGGATCGAGGGACAGTTCACCTCACATGATCCAAGGAGCATGTGGCAGGGCATCAAATGCTTAACAGACTACAAGGGCAAAAGCAAACAATGCCCCAGGGACCCATCCCTGCCTGATGCCCTCAATAAGTTTTATGCACGTTTTGATGATCCAAACAGACCAACTAGCACCAGACTCACCTCATCACCAGACGAGGAGCACCTCAAAGTGACCGCAGCAGAAGTGAGAGGCAGTCTCAGAAGGATCAACCCTCATAAAGCTACGGGTCCAGACAACATCCCAGGGAAAGTTCTGAAGGAATGTGCGGACCAGCTCTGTGAGGTGCTGGCTGACATCTTCACCACCTCACTTGCACTGGAGTCAGTTCCCACCTGCCTGAAGACCGCCACCATCATCCCAGTCCCAAAAAGCTCCACAGTGACTGGTCTGAATGACTACAGACCGGTGGCTCTCACCCCGATAGTCGCTAAATGTTTTGAGAAACTGGTCATGTCCCACATCAAGACAGCCGTCAACATCAACGAGGACCCTCATCAATATGCATATCGTGAGAACCGATCAACAGAGGACGCCATCTCCTCCGTGGTCCACACTGCTCTCACCCACCTGGATCAGAAGGACTCATACGTGCGTCTGCTCTTTGTGGACTTCACATCTGCCTTCAACACCATGATCCCCCAAACTCTGATAGACAAACTATCCACACTTGGACTAAGCCCCTCTATTTGTAACTGGGTCTTAGACTTCTTAACAGACAGACCACAGTCCGTGAAGATCCACAACTTCTCCTCCTCCACCATCACCCTCAGCACTGGCTCTCCTCAGGGATGTGTGCTGAGCCCTCTTCTGTTCACTCTGCTCACATATGATTGTATAGCCACACATCCAGGCTGTCATATTGTTAAGTTTGCAGATGATACAGCTGTGGTGGGATGCATCACAGATAATGATGAATCCAGCTACAGACAGGAGGTGGAACATCTGGAGAGCTGGTGCAAAGAGAACAACCTTCACATGAATGTGAAGAAGACGAAGGAGATGATTGTGGACTTCAGAAGGAACAAACACACCCACACCCCACTGTATATAGGTGGATCTGCGGTGGAGGTGGTCTCCAGCTACAAATACCTGGGTGTACACTTGAATGATAACCTCAGCTGGAGCAATAACACCACCAGCCTGATCAAGAAAGGTCATCAGAGACTCTACTTCCTCAGACGGCTGAGACGAGCCGGTCTGAGAAGCCCAGTCCTCACCTCGTTCTACAGGTGTGCAGTGGAGAGCGTCCTGTGCTCCAGTATCAATGTGTGGCATGGAGGCTGCACAGTTGCAGAGAGAAAAGCTCTGCAGAGAGTGGTGAAGGCTGCACAGAAGTCTGTGGGAGTCAGTCTCCCCACCATCACAGACATTTACACCTCCAGATGCAGAAAAAGAGCCACCTGCATCATGAAAGACCTCACTCACCCAGCACACTCACTCTTTGCACCACTCCCCTCGGGACGGAGGTTGAGGAGCATCAAATGTAGAACCACTAGACTGAGAAACAGCTTCTACCCTGAGGCTGTCAGACTCATGAATAAATAAATAATAAGAATAAACACTGCAAAAGGTCACATCATACTGATACTGTACTGATCTGTTTCTTGTTGCTGCGTTCATCTGTGACCATCTGCTCATGTTCGTGCTGCTGTTTATAATGATGTTTTTCTACTACATTAGGGCTTAGTGTATTACTAGCTGATGTGATGTCTCTCTTAGTTAATCCTAGATGTTATTATTGTATTTCTCTTGCATTTGTTGTTGGATGTAACTGGGACCCTGTGTACATAATCTCGTTTTCAACACATGTACTACATGCGGTGCAAATGACAATAAATTCTCTCTGACTCTGACTCTGACTCTGATATGTGATACAAAGTACAAGGGAGAAAAATAATGGAGCTAGCTTGACACATTTATGTCTATAAAACATTGAATATTAATTCAAATAACTCCAACAGGTTACAGTCAGTACATGAACATGTTGTGATTACACTGTGTTGTTTAAAAAAAAAAAAAGTTTCTGGACTAAATTAATCACATTTTTCTTTTACAGTCAACAGAAGAAAATCACCAGAATTCAACAACCTCTGTGTCGTCTTCTGGAGGAAGCCGTGAGACACCAGATGGAAATTCGTTACTTCTGTTTGTCACTTCAAACTTTTCCTATTAAACGTTATATTTTCTTAAGTGGTGTCCTCGAACATTCAATTTCCTAAACTTATTTTACAATGTGAAGTGTGTATAGTGTTTAAATCCATACTGGAAGTTAAGAGAACTTTCCATTTGCATTTGACCTTTAAAGAATCATAAGATAAAGATTATTAGAATCTGCTCAACTGTTATTACGTTATAAATTATTTGGTTCTAGGATGAAGTCATACAAAAAAAGTCAAAAATTAAAAGTGGCCAAAGTCCTTTGGACAGTTTAAAGTTAAAGAATTCACAGACCATCCATCTACCATCTACCCATCTACCACCCAGCAGCAACTTTACCAGGGAAACTCTGGCAGTTTCAAAGATCACAGTGTGATGTTTTAAATCAACTTTATTTATAAAGCACATTTTAAAAACCACAGGGTCAACCAAAGTGCTGTACAATAACATACAACAAAGAATCATAAGATAAAGATTATTAGAATCTGCTCAACTGTTATTATGTTATAAATTATTTGGTTCTAGGCTGAAGTCATACAAAAAAAGTCAAAAATTAAAAGTGGCCAAAGTCCTTAAAGAATTCACAGACCATCCATCTACCATCTACCCATCTACCACCCAGCAGCAACTTTACCAGGGAAACTCTGGCAGTTTCAAAGATCACAGTGTGATGTTTTAAATCAACTTTATTTATAAAGCACATTTTAAAAACCACAGGGTCAACCAAAGTGCTGTACAATAACATAAAAGACAAGTTAATTAAAAACTATAAAAAGCATACAAAAATAAATACATATACCAGTCTTACTGCAGGTGTGTTAACATGCCATAAAAGATAAGATCACGTGTTAAAAGCCAAGGAATAAATGTGTGTTTTTAAATAAGATTTAAAAAGTTTTGAGGACTGTCAGCAGCAACTGCTCAGCTGATCTGAGAACGGGGAGGGCAGGAAGGTTGAAGCAGCTCAGACAAATATGGTTTTGCAACTTTATCAAGCACCTTGTGCATAACTAAATAATAAAATATGTTTTTAATACATCTTTATTGTAAAAATACTAAATTGGAAAATACATGGGTTTAAAGAAGGCAACAAGGTAGGATTATGAATTGGGTTTAAAGATTACAGCTCATGAGGTACTCATTATAGCATGACATCTCTTTCACAACATTCTGTCAAAGCCTTTATTGTGTTCTTCTTCTAGTGGTGGCTACTAGTAAATAGCTTGAGGGAACACTACTGCCACCATGTGGTAAGACGAGTAGGATTCTGGACCCCGCCCACAGAAGGGGTACAAAAAAGCTGTGGAAACAGAATATAGATGTGACCCGACCCGAACTGAGCCGATCTGAGCCGATCCAACCCGAGCCGAGCGGTGGAAAAGAGGCTTAAGTAAGGAGGCCCAGACTTCCCTCTCCCCAGCCACTTGGGCCAGCTCCTCCGGGGGAATCCCAAGGCGTTTCCAGGCCAGCAAAGAAACATAGTCCCTCCAGCGTGTCCTGGGTCTTCCTCTGGGTCTTCTCCCAGTGGGACATGCCAGGAACACCTCACCAGGGAGGCGTCCAGGAGGCATCCTAACCAGATGCATATGCCGATATTCTACTTGAAAAACTAAATAAATATGGTATTAGAGGACCAGCACTACAGTGGGTATCAAGCTATTTGAAAGAAAGAAAGCAGTTTGTGCAAATAAATTATGAAAAATCTGACTTGTGTAATATTCATTCAACCTTTATTTAGACAGCCAAGGTCAACGCAAATGAGGATCCAAGAGTCCTGAAGATGATGACAATGTTTACTCAGCTGGTTCACTCTGGTTGACGGTGGAGTTCCCCGATGGGTGAGGGGTGAGCGTCAGATTACATATCCTCCAGTCGAATTCAGATAAGGTGGCCTTGAAGGGCAGGCGGGTTAGCCAGATTCAGATGAACACACAGTTGTTTTGAATACAGACAGAACATAATGACATTATGATTATTATTATAATGAGCTGCTGCCTCTCAGCGAGCAGGTCCCCGGTTCAAATCCCGGTCCGGGGGCCTTTCTGGGTGGAGTTTGCATGTTCTCTCCGTGCATGCGTGGGTTTTCTCCGGGTGCTCCAGTTTCCTCCCACAGTCCAAAAACATGCATGTTAGTCTGATTGGTAACTCTAAATTGACCCTGGGTGTGAGTGAGACAGGTCCCTCTTGTAAATGAGTCCAACGAGGCTAGCCTGTATAAATAAAGGTTGAATGAATGAATGAATGAATGAATCTGCCTTGAGTCTGTGTTGGCCCAAAATATTCTGAAAATGTCCAAATTATGTGGCCACACACCGATGGAACGTACCTGTGTAAAACTCCCCAAGATCTGATCCATTATGCCCAAGGCAACTGAGTCCGGGTACACAGGCAAGAACCAAGCCATCACAAAGGCAAGCAGCGTGATCGGGTCTCAATTTGCTGCAGAAGAACTTCCTTAAATTGTAGATAAAACCAGCAACCAGCTGAATCCAAAAAGCAGGAACCAGTTATCATAAATACAATTAAATATGCGTCCTTTAGATCCACAGATGACAGCAGAGATAGACACGTCATCAAGTCTTCAAGTCGATGAGATATCCAGCTGCGTGCCAACATGGCAATTGGCTCGCCTAAAGCCTGTCTTCTCTTTGAAGAAATGTTATCAAATTGTGAAGAGGACTAACTGGCTGAATAAGTCTATCGTTTTTTTTTTTACCGAAGATATGCAAAAGAGGCTCAGAAGCAGTTTCACAGGCAGACAGAGCAGCAAAGCAAAGCGAGGAGGGAGAGGAGGAGCATCTGTTCTCGGCAGAAGCTTAGAGTAGAACGTTGGCAATATCACTTGTGGAGTCCCACAGGGCTCTGTACTTGGACAAAAGTTATTTATTTTGTATGTGAATGACTTGGTGGATGTGTCGGGTCTCCTATATTGTGTTCTTTTTGCAGATGATACCACTTTTTCTGTTCAGGTAAAGATTTAAGATTTTTTGTATTGAGGTTTGGGGAAAAGCGTGCAAAACAATTACAAAGCCTGTTTTTATTTTACAAAAGAGAGCTGTAAGAGTAATCACCAGAAAACATTTCAGTCACCCATCAAACACCTTGTTTCTTCAGCTAAATTTATTGAAATTCCAGGAATTGGTAGAATATAGTATTTTATCAGTTATGTATAGGGCTCATAATAACACATTACCTTTAAATATCCAAAGAAATTTTATAAAAAGACAAAGTTATTACAATCTCAAAGGGACAGAGATATTCATCAAACCACAATTCAGAACCAGCTTAAAGGGACGGTCTACCTCAATTCAGGGAGTTCGATTGTGGAATGCTCTGGAGAGTGATGTTAAAAATGCAAAATCAATGTATACATTTAAGAAAAAGGTCAAAAAGGACTTGCTCAAAAACTATATATGATGTAGCTTAGTGTGTTTGTGTATTACACTTATGTTGTACTTATGATGTAGCTTAGTGTGTTTGTGTATTACACTTATGTTGACTGATGATGTAGCTTAGTGTGTTTGTGTATTACAGTTAGAAAAATTAAGTAGAGTTATTCATTTTGTGATGTAGTTTGTGTATTACAGTTAGAAAAATTAAGTAGAATTATTCATTTTGTGATGTAGTTTGTGTATTACAGTTAGAAAAATTAAATAGAATTATTCATTTTGTGATGTAGTTTGTGTATTACAGTTAGAAAAATTAAGTTGAATTATTCATTTTCTGATGTAGTTTGTGTATTACAGTTAGAATGATGTAGTTTGTGTATTACAGTTAGAAAAATTAAGTAGAATTATTCATTTTGTGATGTAGTTTGTGTATTACAGCTAGATAAATTAAGTAGAATTATTCATTTTGTGATGTAGTTTGTGTATTACAGTTAGTAAAATTAAGTAGAATTATTCATTTTGTGATGTAGTTTGAAGGTTATCATTGGTTGAACAAACTGTGAAATAAGGGGCAGATATAATAAGATTTCATCTTCTTTCTGCTCCCTTCATTTTATCCTACTTGTATTCTTGTATCTGATGAAACTGTCTTGTATTGTTCTTTTAAAATGAATGAATAAACATCAAATCAAATCAAATTTAAGGCAAATACTGGGTTGGTGAAGACAGAGTGTATTAAAATACAAAATTGGTTTAAACTTAACAAATTATCAGTAAATTTAGATAAAACCAATTACATGATTCAATGAGAATTAATTATGAGCTGTCTACATATGATCATGTGCCCCTGTCCCTCTCTATAATTCTGGACAATGTGCCTTCTCTTACTTCTGTAAGTTGTGATATGCCTGAAGTACATATTAATTGGTCCACTTTAAAGGAAGGGGACATCAGCACATATCTCACCCAGAGTGAGACCATGTTGAGTAACATTGAGCTGCCTAAATCTGCTGTAACGTGCACTGATATCAACTGCCAGAATCTGCAGCACAGAGTTGAATTGTGCTCACTGTATGAACAGATTGTGGATTCTCTGCTTATCTCAGGTCGACATCTGTGTAAAATCAAGAACTACAAAGCTAAATTAGGCTGGAATGAGTATGTTGAGAAGTCTCACACTGAGGCAAGAAGGGCTTACAAAGCCTGGGTTGAATCAGGTAAAGCTAAATGTGGTCCTCTATTTGCTAACATGAAGGAGGCAAATGCAAAATTTAAATATGCCTTAAGGTTCATTAAAAGACATGAGAATTCTCTCAGGGCTGAATCACTGGCTAGGAAGCTACAAAGTAAATGCCCTACAGATTTCTGGACAGAAATAAAAAAGATGAGTAATAATAAAAGGTCTTTACCAACACATATTGATGGTGTGAGCGGAGCAGCAGAGATCACTGATCTATGGAGGAAACATTATGAAGATATTTTTAATGCTGTTAAAAGTAATTCATTTGTGGTTGGACATATTGATGGAAATGAAAATGTGGTTGTGTCCCCAAGAGAAATCTCTGAGATTGTGATGACGCTGGATAACAACAAGTCAAGTGGGTCAGACAGGGTATCTGCTGAGCATCTGAAATATGCAAGCAGGAAATTATGCCCCCTACTTGCAATGTGTTTTACGGGCTTTTTAACTCATGGAGTTCTACCTGACAAATTACTGTCTGTCATTTTAGTTCCGATTGTGAAAGATAGAGCTGGTAGAATTAACAGTAGGGATAATTACAGGCCTATAGCCCTGGCCAGCACCTTATCTAAGGTGCTGGAGAGGGCTATTTTGAACAAACTGGAAGGATTTCTGCTGACCTCTGACAATCAGTTTGGGTTTAAACGTAAACATGGAACAGACTTGTGCATCTTTGCTTTAAAAGAAATTTTAGATTTATACAACAGACACCACACCTCCATTTTTATGTGTTTTATTGATGCCTCAAAGGCTTTTGATTATGTAAATCATGAAAAGCTGTTTTACAAATTATATAAGAGGGGTGTCCCCAAATGTTTGCTGAGGATTCTTGTTTTTTGGTATGCAAACCAACAAATGTATGTTAAATGGGGAAACTCTGTATCGGACCCCTTCGGTGTCTCAAACGGTGTGAGACAGGGTAGCATCCTGTCTCCCTTTCTGTTCAATGTTTACATGGATGACCTGTCAAAGCTTTTAAATGACTGTGGAACAGGTTGTAGGGTGGGAAATAAGGTCATCAACCATCTTATGTATGCCGATGATTTAGTAATCTTCTGTCCCTATTCTGCTGGCTTACAAGAACTGCTGCAGGTGTGCTCTGACTATGGAAGTGACTTTGATATAAAATATAATGCGAAGAAAAGCAACATCATGATTGTGCGGAGCAGAGAAGACTCCAAGTTGATGTTCCCTGACTTCTTTCTGTCGGGCAACAGGCTGGATGTCAGTGATGAATATAAATATTTGGGGCACTATTTGACTGCAGACCTGTCAGATGATAGAGACATTTACAGACAATGTCGTATGCTCTATGGTCAAGCTAACACGCTGATCCGTAGGTTTGGAATGTGCTCAACATCTGTTAAGATCCAACTCTTTAAGGCCTACTGCACTCCTTTGTACACCGCTCACCTGTGGAGACGTTATAAAAAGAGCAGTATGTATAGACTAACTGTGGCATATAATGATGGCCTTCGAATGATGCTGAGGGTACCTCGATGGAGCAGTGCGAGCAAAATGTTTGCAGATGCAGGTGTGCCTACCTGCCAAGCGGTGCTGCGTAACCTCATGTATAGATGCATGTGTAGATTGTCTGTATCTGAAAACTGCATCATCACTACACTGACCAACCCTGGACTAAGCTCTGTGAGATATTTTTCTATTTTGGGGACTCATTGGCGGATGAGCCTCTATAGGAAAGCTTTTTAGTCTTTTATTCTTATTTTATTTTTTTATAGGAAAGCTTTTTAATCTTTTTTTATGTTTTACTCTTTTTATATACATATATGGATCTTGTATTGTATCTGAAATAAAGAAACTACTACTACATGATATTCAGTAACAAAAAGGAAAATGTTGATTATCCATTGACAACTGATAGTGTTCAGATTAATAAAGTAAATGAGATGAAGTTTTTGGGAGTTAACATTGATGATAAACTAACATGGAAAAAATCATGTAAATTTAGTAAAAACAAAAATAGCTAAATCTATTGCAGTTCTGTGCAAAGTCAAGGACTTATTAAATAACAAAGCTCTGTATATGTTGTATGAGGCAATCATTGTTCCACAGTTGATCTATTGCATTGATGTTTGGGGGAAAGCGTGTCAAACAATCACAAAGCCTATTTTTATTTTACAGAAGAAAGCTGTTAGAATTATTACCGGAAAACATTTCTGTCACCCATCAAACCCATTGTTTTGTCAACTGAAGTTATTGAAATTCCATGAATTGGTAGATTACAGTATAGTATTTTAACAATTACAGGGAACCCTCGAGTTACGTCACCCTCGACCTAGGGCAACGCAGACTTACGAACGAGCCTCTATGAAAGAATGCCATTGAGATACGACAAAAAAGGGACTTATGAACGAACCCATTTGAAAGTATGACTTCGAGCTATGGCAAAATAATGCGGCACTTCCGAACGAGCTGTATTAGAAGTATGTAATCGAGCTACGGCAAAAAAAAGTGCGTCATTACGGCAAGCGGCAAGGTGGGGAGGGGGTACCTTGGCTGTTCGTGCATGACAGTGCACATGACTGTGGAGTAGGGGTGGAGCGGCCGACGGATGTATACAACCGAACTTCACCTGGCGAAACAAAGGCAGCGGAGGGATACGTACAGGTACACTGCCGTACTATTTAAAGGGACGCGCCATTTTGACCACGTTGTTGAGTTTCGGCGAGAGAGAAGAACATACATACGTACTATCGATTATCATCCATTAGCATTAGCATTCACCAAGTAGCAGTAAGCATTAGGTTTAGCAAGAGTTATTTTATTAGCGACAGTTAGGATTAGGTTTAGCGAGAGTGTTTTTATTAGCGACAGTTAGGATTAGGTTTAGCAAGTGTTTTTAGTAGCGACAGTTAGGATTAGGTTTAACGAGAGTGTTTTTAGTAGCGACCGTTAGCATTAGGTTTAGCGAGAGTTATTTTATTAGCGACAGTTAGGATTAGGTTTAGCGAGAGTTATTTTATTAGCGACAGTTAGGATTAGGTTTAGCGAGAGTTATTTTATTAGCGACAGTTAGGATTAGGTTTAGCGAGAGTTATTTTATTAGCGACAGTTAGGATTAGGTTTAGCGAGAGTTATTTTATTAGCGACAGTTAGGATTAGGTTTAGCGAGAGTGTTTTTAGTAGCGACAGTTAGGATTAGGTTTAGCGACAGTGTTTTTATTAGCGACAGTTAGCATTAGGTTTAGCAAGAGTGTTTTTAGTAGCGACAGTTAGCATTAGGTTTAGCGAGATTTTTTTTAAATTAGCGACAGTTAGCAGAAATTGTTCTCTGTCTGTTTTTCATGTTGTCTTTTTCAGGTCATTGTCCAACTGTAACTGCACATGTTCATGTTTGTGTTAATTTCTACACAGACCACCTCCTGGACTTTCCTCATGGATGGATGTGTGTCCAGTTTTGCCTGGATGGACGTCTGTCCACTCTGTCCTGCCTGGATGGACGTGAGTCCTCTGTCTGCCTCTGTCATCCTAACTCCTGCCTGCTGCCTCCATCCATCACCTGTGTGTCAACACCTTCTGCCTCAATGACAGCTGCCAAAAAAAACACACTTGATCTGATGGACATACCTGCTCACATCAGGACCACACACCTGAACTCACACCTGAACTCACACCTGGACTAAAATGCTCACATCATTCATGGTTGAGCAATGGCTAAGCAGTTCCATGTGATCCAGGTTTGAACTTGAGAAAAACATCATACAGCCTGTCTACCTACACTTCAATCAAAGTAAGGGAATTTGTTTTCTTTCTCTGCTGCTTCGAGCTTTTTAGAGTTCATGGACTTGTTTTTCATGCACATGGACATGGCCTGCACACCAAGGCACTGGTTTTTCATACATGATGGTTGTAACATGTTTCTGATTGACATGAATTGCTGCTGATGGAGATTATTTGCTGCTGAGCTGCTCTTTGAGAACTGTTTGATTGACATGAATTGCTGCTGATGGAGATGATTAGCTGCTGAGCTGCTCTTTGAGAACTGTTTGATTGACATGAATTACTGCTGATGGAGATGAATTGGTGGAGATGAATTGCTGCTGATGGATGTCAGTCAGTAGCTGCTGCTCTTTTGAGAACTGTTTGTTTGACATGAATTGCTGCTGATGACATCATTTGCTGATGATGAGATTTGTACTGTACAGTATTTTCTATGCTTTTTTCTGTGCTGAAAAATACATTACTGGACTGTACACTAAGGCACTTTGTTTTCATACATGTCAGTAGATTTTTTAAATTGTAGTACAGTACAGATGTGCTGTGCTGAATAGCACTGCCTAACATTACTGTACAGTACTGTACCTGTACATGCTGTACAGGTTTTGTGTGTGTTTATGGATGTTTATGGATGACTGTGTGGTGTAATGTGTTAGCTAAGTGTTTGTAAATAAAGTTCTGTGCATGTTTATGGCCCAGTATGTCCGCTTGTTCAGTCTCATGCCGTTAAATGTGTGTGCGGCGCTCCGTTAGCGGTTTTGCCGCAACCTACGTCAAAAATCCGGACCTACGATCGGCACGTGTTTTTGGTCCGCGAGTTACGGCAAACTCGACCTAAGTCTGGTCCTTAGGTCCGGAACCCGTTCGTAACTCGAGGGTTCCCTGTATGTATAAGGCTCATAACAATTCATTACCTTTAAATAAATATTCAAAGTTGTTACAATATTAAAGGGACAGAGATATATTCCAAACCAAAATTCAGAACCAGTTTGAAGGGACGGTCTACCATAATCCAGGAAATTGGATTGTGGAATGTTTTGGAAAATACTGTTAAGAATATAACATCATTATATACATTTTAAAAAAATAGTTAAGGCTAAATTGCTTGAACATTATATATTAAGTAGCTTAATGTGTGTGTAAATGTTGAAATGTTAAAATGTTAAGATGTATGAGCATTAGAATGTTGAAATGTTAAAATTTTAAGATTTATGTATTAGTATTAGAATAATCTACAGTTATTCATTTTGTTATGTTACTTGTAAATAATCATTTGTTAAACTGATTGTGTGAAGAGTAGGGGCAGATATGATAAGATTTCTTCTTCTTTCTGCTCCTTTCATTTTAAATTGTTTGTATTTTATTTTAAATTGTCTGTATTTTTTGTTGTTGTTGTAATTGTTTGTATTGCTTTTTCTTTTCTTTTTTTGTTTTCTTTTTAAAATGAATAAAAATGAATTCAACCTAGAGAGACTCACACGGAGAGAGGAGAAGACAATTAAAAGGTTTTATTGACAAGAGTTCTTTGGCTCTTGGGCCCCGGCGGAGGACATGCAAGCCGAACCGCTGTGAGCTTGAATGTCCGGCATAGGGAGATAGATTATGGATATATCCCCCCCCTGGGACCCGAACCTGGTGGCGGAGTCAGGACGAAGGAAGGGGAGACCGGAGGACCTTGAGACACCGGGAGGAGATGGGGAGGTGGTGGGATGCAGCTTAGCCGGAAAACGGGGAGGAGCCCAGGAAAGAAAGCCTTGTATCCGGAAGGACAGTTGATGAGCAATGGACCGCAGCTGGTGAGTCTGCCATATTGAATTTGCGGCGAGCCTTCATTAAATAAATAAATCAACATGATGAAGAACAGGATATCTGTATTTGTAGCGGAATTAAAGGTTCAGTCTGCAGTTTCTGTAGAACTGCAGCACTTAGAAAAAATTTCAACAGGCAAAGCATTCTGATCCCTCCCCCTCAGAGCCATATATGGCTCTTCTCTCCCATGGTCTGCTGAAATTCAAATTCAAGCTCTGTTTTTATTGGCTGATTCAAATTCAAGCTCTGTTTTTATTGGCTGGTTACAAACTCTGTTTTTATTGGCTGGTTAACGGCTGGTCACTTTTTCTTTTTAGAAATGCCTATTTACCACCTGGAGAAGCAAGGGGACAATTTTTTTTTTTTTAGTTTTTTTCAGAGATTACCTCTCTAACATCAGTCTAGTGACAGAGTGAAGAAATATGTTAAAAATATATTGTTAGAAAAGTTACATATAGCAGCTTTAAGTACTGGTAAAAACAGCAGAAAAAGGAAGTAAATGTGTATTTGGACAATTATTTATTTGTTGTCTCAACTCTTCTTGGCAATAAATTATATACTATTGGGAAAGCCTGTTTATTTCTCCTCAAATGGTGCCTTTTATTTATTTATTTTTATTTTTAGAATATGCATTTGAGTTAAGCAGCAAAGCTGAGTATATGAGATGTGCCCATGAATAACTTGCCACATCTGTTTAACCCACAAATGCATTTTCCTATATTATGGCACAATTTGAGGGGAAATAAACAGACTTTCGAGTTGTGTAAGATTTATTGCCAAGAAGCATTTCACAACAAATAACCGACCAGACACACTACAGTATTGTTGTCTTTTGAGCTCAGTTTATGCTAGCTGCACAGTGTGCTACCACTATTGTACACATTTGTTAAGAAATTAACATAAAAAAGCAGAATCTTCAGTGTAGAGGAGTATACCTGTATATGTATATAGGATATTGGACTTCTGGTCTGGTCAAACTCCGACCCTTTAACAAGTATTTACTATTTACGCTGGACCGGCCTCACCTCAAACATATATAAACTATGAGTTCTTGTAGCAAACTTAATTTCTGTCCCTCAAAGAAAACACAAAAAATCCGTAATTTAAATACAATTCTGTAACGTTTATTTTCAATTTAAATTATGTCGTGGAAATTATGGCAAATATTGAATATTAATGAACAACCAATAATAGAAAGTAAATTACATAAATCTGAGGACTTTGAGAAGGAGTTTTGATTCAATTTGGACTAAGGTTCTTAGCTCTTAACATTAAAATTTAGGCAAGTTTATCTCAGAGTTGTGAATTAAATTATCTAAACAGAGTTGTAACTTTGGGTTCTCTCATCAGAAGAAAAATGTTTTGTCCTACCACAGAGATACGTCCATTTTTCTCATTACCACAGCAGATATGATGGCTTTGCTGGAGTTCCATGTGAAAACCAGGGTTTCCAGGGCCATGTGGGAACCAGCCAGCTGACATTCTCAGGGTGTTTGAGAAGTTCAGAACGTGTGTGTTGACTCAGAGCCAACTCTCCAGCAGGACAGCTTCTTCATCATGGCTGTTGTTCAGAGGGTCTCTTTTCAGCTGCCTTCTGCTGCGTGGAAAACAACCACTCATTCCCTCTGCTCATTTCAGCTGGGCTCCAAAGCCGACCTTTCCTCATCGACTGTCAAAACTCAACTCCCTTGGTGTTCATTATACCTGACACCAGAACCCCTTAGCTTTTAGCCAATCAGAGGTGAAATATATATCTGTCAGTACTCAGTATTATATTTGTTATGCTACTGAAAGTTGTGTACGCCTACGGTCTGCAGTATAGATGCATATTAAACTGATGCAGAACCTTTATTTCTGGGATTTTGTTTCCGGTAGGAAGGAGTTTTGGTTACACGCCTGCACTAGGCAACAAACCTGACACTTGATTGTTTACATCAAGGATGGCAGTATTATTGGCTGAGAGGTTGGTCACGTGGGTAAGAGTAGGCTGTCCTATGAGTGGAGATGACGACACCAACAGGGTGGCCACTGGCCAGTCTCTGAAGAAAAAGTGTGTGGCTTCTTGTGAGATGAGGTCTGTCCGGGCTAGATGGCGGACGACATGTGAGTTGTGATTTTCACTTATTTGGACAATAAACCTGCAATAATATTGTGCACATTTGTTTCAGAGCCTGCTTCAGACCTTTGAATAACATAACAGAGGGCTTCTTTCAGTAGGAGTATCCCACTGTATAATTAATGTAATTAACCTCCCGCAAAGTCTCAGAAGGTAATACAATGGTTTTTGTTAGAGTCACACCATGCTGATACAAACAAATGGGTTTCATTGAATAATAACTTCAACTGGGTATTAACTTCCTTTATTGTCATTATTGTCATGGCAACCAGTCTCTGTTGATAAGGCCAAGTGAAGCTCTTTGGGCGGCCTTCTTTTTAAGGGACGCTCAAAGTTTTGTGACCCAAAATAGAAGGTGAATTAACACAGAAGGGGGTTCAGAAACATGTAACACATCAGGGTGGTCCCAGCTGTAGATTTGCATCTCTCTTTTAAACTCCACGTGGAAAACCTAGTAAAGAAACTGAAAGTTAAACTGGGTTTCTTTTTCAGAAACAGATCCTGTCTAACTCTGAATGCTAGGAAACGCCTTGTAACTGTGACTTTCCTTCCGTCCACTTGATTACGGTGACATTCTCTACATGAACGCTCCTACAAGCACCCTGCGGATGTTGGATGCTGTCTATCATGGTGCACTAAGATTCATAACTGGCTGTGATTATCGTACCCACCACTGCACCCTGTATTCACTGGTTAACTGGACATCATTAACCTCACGCAGACTCTTCCACTGGTACATTTTCATCTTTAAATCACTTCTTGGTCTGCTGCCTTCATACATCTCCTCCTACATGTCTCTGCATGAGTGCAGCTACAGCGTGCACTCTCAGGACATTATTACATGCAGTGTTCCGTCAGTGAGGACTGAACTTGGCAAAAGGGCCTTCTCCTACTCCGCACCTGCTTCCTGGAATATCTTAAAAAAAGATCTAAAGCTCTCGACCTTGACCTCTCTAAATGGCTTTAAGAATCTGTTGGAATCCTGGCGGGAACCAATGCAGACATGTTCCTGTTTTTAGTTTACTACATTTGTCTTATAATCTATCTGTTTAGCTACTTTGACATCTTTTTTTAACTTGTTAAAAAATATGTACACCTCTCTTATGATTGTCTATTGTTGTTGCTGTTGTCATCATTCTTTGTTGAAACCAGGTCTCTCTTGTCCTCGAGGCTTAATGGGATTAACCTGTCTATAAAGGTTCAATGAATATCAGCAGGTTTCGGCTCTTTACCAGGTTGGTTGAGGGCTCAAGTTCGCTGATATTTCCGGGTTTCTGCTGGCTGATCAGAGCAGGGCACACCACGAGGAGGACCAGCCAGGAACTGCACAAGGTAGCTGAAAGTCATTGCTTCAGCGGTCAGTGTCTCATCTGATGAGAAGCTGTGTAGTCATATTTACCAGCTCACACTTAAGCTGAAAACGTGAGTCTTGCAGTGAGAAAAACAATGCTTCATATTTGGTATTTACTGGAACTCTACTTTGCTTCTAATAAAAACTGTAACTGATCAAACTTGTTTTTTTTTTAACTCAGGAATAAACAGGACAGACATCAGACGAACACGTCAAGATGGGAAAAACAGATAAACTGACAACTGTCACACAAAGAAACTTTGTTTGTACCATCAGCTCTCAGAAGTATGAGGAACTCTTAAATATTAGAATTCCCCTCTGACGTAAGCAGATGGTGTCACGGTTTTACTCAGGGAGCATGAAAACCCAGTGGTGCAGACGGAAACGCAGGAGGCAGGCGGTTGTAAAAGTAATACTTTTAATAACACAAATAAACAAGGCTGTCGTGGCAGCAATACTCACAGGAGAGGAGCTGTGGCGAGAGACATGAGGGTTTACCAGATTACACCAGACTATGCACCGACAATGAAATGAGACACAGACAGGACTTATATACACACAACTATGACGAGACATAATCACAGACACCTGGGGACAATCAACGGAGACACTCAACTAGGGACACAGAGCAGGACCGGAAAACTAACCTATAACATGAAAGTAACTAGGGACAGAACTGGAGGTAAAACTAAGAGTGAATAAACACGACTAAACTGGAAGGGAAACTCATAACTAACAGACTAGGAACTGACTACAGGATGACAACTAAGAGTGAATAAACATGAGACTAAACTGGAAACTATTAAACTAACTGACTAAGGACTGGACTGAACTGGGAGGGAAACTAAATAAACTAACTGACTAACAGAGGGGGACGAAGGGAGCCCCCGAAAACTTCATCCTTTTTAATTTTTTACACAAAAAACAAACAAAACATCTTCCACATAATTTCACTTTTTTTTTCTTTTTTTCAGGTTTTATATTTTTAAATGTCCATAAACAAAATAAACACAAATCCCCCCCCACAAAAATAAGTTCTCAAGTCTTTTCTTGTCTTCCACAATCAACAGGTCAAAGGTTCCATATATTTACTGCTCCCATATTTTACTGCTCCACAGCAAGAGCTGTGGAATAACAAAAACAATAATCAGGCCCAAGTGCCATTTAAATGCTTACAATAAAAAACAGGAAAAAGAATAAATAGACTTACAGGTCTCAGATAAAGCAGAATCAGAAATCCATAGGTTGTTTTTTGTTTTTGTCATCTGTAATGAACAAATGTAATTTTTGAAATCACTATGGGGCATAACTGATTAATTTTTAGTAATTTTAAATATTAGGGGAAAAAAATTCTTTGCGTGCGCACGCAAAACTATTGCGTGGGAACGCAAAACCTTTTGCGTTACAGACACCATGGGCGTAGCCAGAATGTTATGAGGGGCGGTTCCTTGAAAATGAATGTGGACCTTATGAAATAAACAAGCCGCAATAGCTCACTAGAAACACATTGGGTTGCCACTCCAAACCTTACAGGTTCGATTCCCACTTGGGACAACATATTTTATTTTTAGATTATTTATTCATTCCAGATTAAAAAAAACACAAGAAAACTATTTACAAAACAACAATAAAAACTTTCAATTATATAATCATTCCTCTTTCTTATTTTGCTTAATGGTTTTTAACTCATCCCTGAAATTCTGACACAGAATCACAAGTTCAGAGGGACAGACAGAGCGCAGGCTGCCGCGTCGGCTCGAACAGCTGATTCCACGGAGCTTGAACGTGAAATATACAACGGAAAATTACTTTTACCACTGCAGCACACACTGGACATCCTTATATTTAAGGCTGATTTCAAAATTCAATTAAATTGAGTGTACTGTCTGCTCCATTGTCGTAATGTTGAGCCATTTTAAACAACAATGCTGCAGATAATACATGTTTTTATTGTGTTTATTCTGTGACACAGTTCACACTTGAACTTGTGATTCTGTGTCAGAATTTCAGGGATGAGTTAAAAACCATTAAGCAAAATAAGAAAGAGGAATGATTATATAATTGAAAGTTTTTATTGTTGTTTTGTAAATAGTTTTCTTGTGTTTTTTTAATCTGGAATGAATAAATAATCTAAAAATAAAATAAAATTAAAAAAATTGTCCCAAGTGGGAATCGAACCCGTAAGATTTGGAGTGGCAGCTCAATGTGTTTCTAGTGAGCTATCGTGGCTTGTTTATTTCATAAGGTCCACATTCATTTTAAACGAACCGCCCCTCATAACGTTCTGGCTACGCCCATGGTGTCTGTACCGCAAAACCTTTTGCATGGGAACGCAAAAGGTTTTGAACGCAAAACGTTTGCGTGCGCACGCAAATATTTTTTTTCCCCATGTCCCCTCGGGGGCTCCGTAGATGCCAGCTCAAAAACATTTACCACACAACATGTGCCTCTCAAGGAAATGTTATTTTCTGAACAACAGAACAGAGAGTTTAAATTTAAAGATTTTTACATCCTTCAGCAAATGTGAGAAGGATGTGATTGCCATTGGCTCTCTTCTGGCCAGGAGGCTGATACTGTACAGTATTGTGCAATTGGGAAGACCCCCCCACCCCCCACCCCCACCCACACACACACACACACACACACACATGTACAGTGGACAAGAGAGATGATGTATCATATCCTTTTGGAAAAAAAGAAGAAAAAAAGATATACCTGAAGGATGCATCATGTATATCTGTCAAGAAATTTTGGGACACTTGGCAGCCTTTTGTGTTGTACGTTGACAGCATGCCAATGCCTAGTTAATTTATTTGTGTGTGACTGATCTATGGTCATGAGCTTTGGGTTATGACCGAAAGAACAAGATCTCGGATACAAGCGGCTGAAATGAGTTTTCTCCGCAGGGTGGCTGGACTCTCCCTTAGAGATAGGGTGAGAAGCTCAGTCATCCGGGAGGGACTCGGAGTAGAGCCGCTGCTTCTCCACATCGAGAGGAGCCAGTTGAGGTGGCTCGGGCATCTGGTTAGGATGCCTCCTGGACGCCTCCCTGGTGAGGTGTTCCGGGCATGTCCCACCGGGAGGAGACCCAGAGGAAGACCCAGGACACGCTGGAGGGACTATGTTTCTCGGCTGGCCTGGGAACGCCTTGGGATTCCCCCAGAGGAGCTGCTCCAAGTGGCTGGGGAGAGGGAAGTCTGGGCCTCCCTACTTAGGCTGCTACCCCCGCGACCCGACCCCGGATAAGTGGAAGAAAATGGATGGATGGATGGATGGATGGATGATCGTGGGAGGGAAGGAGTGCTGGGATTGTTCTACACTTGTTCTATTTTCTTTGTTGTATGTTAAAATAATAATTAATAATAATAATAATAATAACAATTAATTAATTAATTAAAACAATTTCTTTAAAAATAAAAACAGTAACTTTAAAGAAAACAGTTCATGGTGAGTCTGGTAGACAACCCAAAGGTCAGAGGTCATAGTCAGGGAGAATAAATGGTTGAATGTTGATGTAGGTAAGTTATAAAATCAAAAAGAGATGTTTCAGGCAGGTTGGGAGTCTTTTGAAAAATAAGGGATATAAATAGTGTCAAATGAGGAAATACAGCTTCATTTCAGCCTAACTGTGTTTCTGGTTAAACCAGAGTTGCTGCAGTTGCAGTTTCACTTGGCTGCAGTTTTGGAAATTTGAAACCAGGTGCAGTTCTCATTGAAACAACTCAACATGTCCGTGTCATGACACAGGCCTTCAACTTTCACACAGTTTTTGAGCACCATCGTTGGTGCAGAATAAACCAGCATTATAACATATGTGATCATAAAACATATTGTAAAGTACAACTGCTCATATGAATAACACAGGTGATGCTTAGATTATATTTGTATTAGAACACAATTAAAAGAGTAGAAATAGTGTATTTGTGAGAGATTATGTTCTTAGACTCCAACTAAATGGAATAAATTGTATTAATGTCTGTTTTACTGAGAGGATCAGTAAAAGGTATCACTGGAACAGTTCAAAGAGACGAAGGTGTAATCCTGCATCTCAATAGACCAAGGTTACGTCCACTACATTCATGACAATGAATGTCACTTCTTCCTCATGGGACACTGTGGTTATTGTGAACATTTTCTTTAAAGTTTTTTTTTTCCACTTCTATAAACACGAGTTTTACATTGATGAGCAGCAGAATATGTTGAGTTGAGATTGTGTCACATTTAAAAAAGTCTGACAGGTACCCACAACTGGAGAATAAACTGCTGAGCGACTTTGACGTTTTGACAAGAAGCAGACAGTGAAAGCAGAAAGAAAATGTAAAAGCATGTTATGTTGAAGGTTCAAAAATATTAAAAGGACAACTTTTCATGTTTTTCTGGGTGGGTGATATTTTTGGACCGTTTTTCTAAGGTGGCATCATCTTTCTATTTCCTCCTAATGAATTTAATGAAGCTCCATGTTCATGGTGCAGGATATTTTACTTTACCCTGATCACTACTTTACCACAACTTTATTTTTGATGATCCATGTGGAGAGATCCTTGGTCTTCATGCTGTTTCTTGCTTGATGAAGCCCATACTCTAGAGATGTTGCACTGGGATTGATTCTGGGGCCTTCAACAGATTTGAAACATTTTACAGTGTTTGGATTGGTTGGCTCTTAGATTGCTCACAATGAGATCTTGCTTAATAAATGTGGCTTCTGAAGGTAAAAGTTGAGATGTTAAAACAAAAGAGGGTGAATACATACATGTATTAATTTTTGGTTTTATATATACAGGTGGTCCTCGACTTACGGTGGTCTCGACTTATGGCAATCAGACTTTACGAACGCATCATATTAATAAAAATATGAAAAAAAATTTTTTATGTGTTTAAATGTTCTTGATTTCATGTGTACAGCACTTTGTTGCAGCTGTGGTTGTTTTAAATGGCTTTATAAATAAAGTATTATTATTATTATTATTATTATAATTTTGAAGCCTATTTGCACAGTTTCCGACAGTTTTCGGCACTGCCGCCATGCCGCCAAGGACAGCAGGGATACACGCAGTCTGTGGCAGGGAATACAGACCATCACAAACTACAAACCACCCCCCCAGACCTGTGACAGCTCAGCCTCTGCGCTGAATGAACTGAATGAGTTCTTTGCTCGGTTCGAGGCAAGTAACAGCACACCAGCACATAAACTCCCCCCCTCTCCTGATGGCCAGGTGCTGACGCTGTCCTCAGACAGCGTAAGGCGATCATTCATCAAGATTAACGCCCGGAAGGCCTCTGGTCCTGACAACATACCTGGTCGTGTGCTGAAGGACTGTGCAGGGGAACTCGCAGCGGTCTTCACGGACATCTTTAACATCTCACTGAGCCAGGCCATCGTCCCCACCTGTTTCAAAGCCACCACCATCATCCCTGTCCCAAAGAAGGCAACGCCCGCATGCCTCAATGACTATCGCCCAGTAGCACTCACCCCCATCCTGATGAAGTGCTTTGAACGGCTAGTCATGAAAAGCATCACATCTGTCCTCCCTGACTCCCTGGATCCCTTCCAATTTGCATACCGACCTAATCGCTCAACCGACGATGCCATCTCCTCTGCCCTCCACACAGCTCTCACACATCTGGACACGAAGGACTCTTATGTTAGAATGCTGTTCATCGACTTCAGCTCGGCATTCAACACCATCATCCCCCAACAGCTCATCCTTAAACTGGACAGTCTGGGGCTGAACACCTCAATGTGTAACTGGCTGCTAGACTTCCTGACCGGGAGACCACAGACAGTGCGGGTCGGGAGTAACACATCTAGCACCATCACATTGAACACAGGGGCCCCACAAGGATGTGTGCTGAGCCCCCTTCTATTCACCCTGCTAACACACGACTGCACACCATCGTACAGCTCCAACCACTTCATCAAGTTTGCGGACGACACAACAGTGGTGGGTCTCATCAGCAACAACGATGAGACGGACTACAGGAACGAGGTGAGCCGCCTGGCCTTGTGGTGCGGACACAACAATCTCACTCTCAACGTGGAGAAGACAAAGGAGATTGTTGTGGACTTCAGGAAGAAGGATGCCCAACATGCCCCTCTGACCATCAACAGCACCGCAGTGGAGAGAGTAGACAGCACCAAGTTCCTGGGAGTGCACGTCTCAAAGGACCTGTCCTGGAGCAGGAACACTGCAGCACTGGCAAAGAAGGCTCACCAGCGTCTCTACTTTCTCCGCAAGCTGAAAAGGGCTGGAGCTTCAACCCCCATCATGAGCACCTTCTACAGAGGTGCCATAGAAAGTGTCCTGACCAGCTGCATCACTGTGTGGTTTGGTGCATGTACTGCATCCTGCCGCAAGAGCCTCCAGCGCATTGTGAGAGCAGCTGAGAAGATCGTGGGCACCTCCTTGCCCTCACTGCAGGACTTACACAGCAAACGCCTCACTCGGAAAGCCCACTGCATGGCAGGTGATCCCACACACCCACTACACAGCCGCTTTAGACTGCTGCCATCAGGGAGGAGACTGAGGAGTCTCCAGGCTCGAACCAGCAGACTGAGAGACAGCTCTGTTCATCAGGCAGTCAGGATGCTAAACACTCTGCCTGCTCTGCCCCCCCTCCCATTTGAACTGCCTTAACACTAAAACTTTCTCACACATTACCACACAACACAAAGATTTTAACACTGGACTCTGTGTCATCAAACGGGTTATTCACTAAACTCTCGGTCATGTGCTCATACAGTTTGCACTACTTCTCATACTTGCACTAATGTTTGTATTACATCACTGCCTATAATCATAATACTGTTTACATTCTCTGTTTACATTTATTAATACTGTTTACTTTTATTACTACTGCTTACATGTAATTACTACTGTTTACATTTACACTACTCTAATATCTACACCACTGCTGGTACATATACAGTGTGCTCTGAACGGTCTTATTTAGGGATGCCCAATGTGCCTTACTGCATATGCCACTTTTTGCCTCTATAACAACATCAACTACTACCTCATACATATACTGTATACATTAACTCATACGCTGCTTTGCCACTTTGCAAATGTCAATGCTAGAAACCTTTAGTTTATTTTAGTTATACTTTTTATACTCTTTTTTTATACTAGTATGCAAAAACTCAGGACAGTATTATGTTCATTAAATGTTTAATGTTTTAGTTTTAGAGTTGGTGTAAATTTTCATACTCTTATACCACTATGCAAAAAACTCAGGACAGTGTTAGTTTTACTATTTTATGCTTATGTCTATTATTATATGTTTCAGTGTTTCAATGTTTAGATGTTTACTGTTGCACCGAGGGACTGAGAGAAACGCAATTTCGGTCCTGTGTATGTCCTGTACAGTACATATTGCAGATCTGACAATAAAGTTGACTTTGACTTTGACTTTGATGTTCGCCATTTTGCGGTTACCTTCAGTTAGCTCTGGCCTCGACAGCCGGCTTTGGTGGACTGTGTGTCCGATCAGAGGTTGCCTCATACGGATAAATGAGCTGGAAATACTTGGTGAACTCTGTGGACGTCTCAGGCCCGGAGCAGCAGCCGCCGATTGCTAACCCTGGACACGAGCTATGTTTTCGGCAGTGTCCGCCATTGTGCCGTTAGCTTCGGTTAGCTCCGGCCAGCCGGCTTCGGACGGACCGTGTCCAATCAGAGCTGGGAGCTGAACGGCGGTTTTGCAGAAGGACGGATGAACGAAGGAAAACAACGCTGTGGACCGTGTGAAGCAGCAGACAGCGAGCTGCACCAGAGGAGCAATGAGATAACATGCTAACGGGCGCAGCTATGGCGAGGCTAACATCAGCTAACGCGGCACAGCCTTTTTGGATTTACACCACGGAGAAACGGCTCCCAGTAAGTTATTCACTCTTTTTCCTTTCATGATGGCTCCAAATGGATGGAGTTAACATGCTAACAGTCCTTCCTGTAAACAGTTTGGACTGCGTGGAGCAGCACGAAGCTGCAGAGCTCGGACGTGCAAGAGCTAACATTGTAAACGATGGAGACAGGCTTGACCTGCTCAAAGTGAGAAATTGTATTTTTATTAAGGTTAAAAATGTAATGTACATGTATGTGTTTTTTGATAATTATGTAGGGTACTGTGTTAGGATAGGCGAAGTGCTTGGTAACTACAGTACCGTACATGTACATGTATAAGTGGCGGCTGGTGTGTGTATTCCGACTTACGGCAATTTTCATGTTACGAACGGCCGTAGGAACGGAACTCGTTCGTAAGTCAGGGACCACCTGTATTTTATTATTCAAATATTTTACCCCTATTCAACTTACTGTAATTTATTTGGATATTTTTTTCTGAGAATTTATGTTATTTATTTATTAAAATAAAAAAGTCCAGTTAAATGTCAGATTATAGGGCAATGAAATACAAAGATTAGGTGAATACTTTTGCAAGGAACTGTGTTGGCTTTTGTGTTAAACCTGTAGAAAATTTGTCACTGCATTCTTCTTACATGTCTGATCTTGTGTGCCCTCAAGTCTTTACACATTCTCACGCAAACATATGTGTTGTTGCAAGCTGCAAATGAAATAGGAGATAACAGTCAAATTCATGAACTTTATTTGTCGTCTCTTATCTTTCTTTCTTTTTTTGTTTGTTTTTGTCTACCATCACAGTCTCTTCAGCCTATGCTTTTACAGCAGCACTTTCTGGTGACAAGCAGTAATAATGGTACCAGCAATAAGGCTCCCTTTATAAATGGCTAATACAGTATATTGTTTATATATACATTATTAATTCCTCTATAAACACTTTATAAATCATTAATAACTGTACCATGTAATATACTATTGTACTTTATCACTAAAAGTATACAACTAATATTATATCCTAAAACAAATAGGTTTACAAATGCTTATTGTGCTCACAAGGTAGTCTGAAATGTTTAATATAGCAACTCTAGATGAAATATATAGTTGAAGAGATTTATCTCACTATTTGGCAAGAAACTGGTCAGTTTTGTCTCTCTGTCACCCTAAATTAATGAATAATAAGCAGTTATTAATGATTTATAATGTATTTAAAGAGGAACTAAAGCATATCTCTAAACTATTTATTAGCCATCTATAAGGGGAGCCTTATTGTAAAGTGGTACCATAATAACAGAGTAGAAAATAAATTCATTAATCATAATAAACCCAACATATATTATGGTGGACCACTAAGGGGTTCTACTCACACCCAGTGGACCGAAGGCGTTACAGGATGTTTTATTGTGAAAGGTCCAGAGGACCGGATGTTGTATTGTGAGAGGTTTGATATATAAGGCGGTGTTGGGTGCTTCCCGCCAGTTTTTAGGAGTTGATTAAAGTGAAGATCTGCATCCCGTCTCCTGTGTCGTCTCTTCACCACCTCCTACACTGTTGACCCTCGTGAATTGAATATGTCGACATCTGACGCTTCAGCCAGCTCTCTTCAGCTGTCCACTACTGTGGAACCTCCACAGGCGGCCCCGCTCGCTTTTTCGGTGGCCGTTAAAATCCCGGACTTCTGGCTGCACGCCCCTCAGTCGTGGTTCGCCCACATCGAATCACAGTTTGCTCTTGGCGGGATTTCTGTTGACGACACCAAATACCACTATGTGGTCGCCTCGCTGGATCCGCTGTCAGCCCAGCGGGTAATGAGCCTGCTCCAGGACCCTCTTGCACAAGGAAAGTACGACGCCCTCAAGAAGCTTCTTCTGCGGCGCTACTCGCTTTCAGACGCGGAGCGCGCTGAGAAAATGTTTTCCCTCTCCGGTTTGGGCGATGGCACAGCTCTTGAGCTCGTGGAGAGCATGTTGTCCTTGCGGGGATCAGACGACTGCGAGTTTCTCTTCCGCCACCTCTTCCTCCGCCAGCTCCCAGCTCCAGTGCGCACCGTACTGGCAAACTCCCCGCTTCTGCAGCAGAGGGATTACCGCTCGCTGGCCGAAGAAGCCGACCGCATCATTCTGACTGCGAGGACCTTCGCGGTCCAGGGGGCGGTCCCCGGATCTCCAGCAGCGCCCGAGTTTCAAGCAACGCCCCCAGCGCCGGACGAGCCATTGGTGGTAGCAGGGGTTGCTACCCGCAGGCGGACAGGAGCCGCCCTTTGTTTCTACCACCAGCGCTTTGGCGCCAAAGCACGACGGTGCGTCCCGCCGTGCAGCTTCAAGCCGCAGGGAAACGAGACCGCCAACGCCTGCTAGCAGTCGCGGCCGTTGGCGACAAGGAAAGGCTGCTTTTCATCGAAGACTCGAGGTCGGGGAGGCGGTTCCTGGTGGACTCTGGTCGCAGAAGAGCCTCGTTCCCCCGACTGGCTCCGACAGGTTGGCTGAAGGCTGCGGGCCGCAGCTAACCGCGGCTAATGGCTCTCCCATCAAGACGTTTGGCGAAAGGTTGGTGACTGTTTGTTTCCATGAACGGGACTTCCAGTGGAACTTTGTGGTAGCTGCTAGCTCAGTTCCTATTTTAGGGGCTGATTTTCTTTGTGCTCACGGGCTCCTTGTTGATGTTGCTAACAGACGTTTGATCGACGCTGTGTCTTTTTCGTCACTGCCTTGTGCGACGCGAGGAGCTGGGCCTTTAATGCATGCTAACTTTTTAGCTTCGGGTAATGTGTTTCAGCGTTTATTGTCTGAATTCCCCTCGCTGACTGTTCCTGATTTTGCAAACACAAACACAAAACATGGGGTCGAACATTATATTCCCACAACGGGCCCCCCGGTGTTCGCACGTGCACGCCGCCTCGATGCTACTAAGCTAGCAATAGCACAGGAAGAGTTTGCTAACATGGAGCGTTTAGGCATCGTGCAACGTTCAAACAGTCCGTGGGCCTCCCCCCTGCACATGGTGCCCAAGGCAGACGGCAAATGGCGACCATGTGGGGATTTCCGCCGCCTTAATAACATCACAGAGAACGATCGTTATCCCATCCCCCACATCCAGGATTTTTCAGTGCACCTGGCTGGGACCTCCATTTTTTCTAAAGTAGATTTAGTACGGGGGTACCACCAGGTTCCTGTGCATGTGGAGGATGTCCCTAAGACCGCTGTTATCACGCCTTTCGGCCTGTTTGAGTTTTTGCGCATGCCTTTTGGTCTTAAAGGTGCAGCACAAACATTTCAGCGGTTGATGGATTCAGTCCTAAGGGGATTGTCCTTCGTATTTGTGTACCTGGACGACATCCTGGTGGCTAGCAGCTCGGCCGAACAGCACATGTCCCACCTCCGTGAGGTTTTTCAGCGCCTAGCAGCACATGGCCTGATTGTAAATACAGGGAAGCCCCGACCTACGACTCCATCGACCTACGGCGTCCCGGACCTACGAACGAGCTAAAGTAGAATAATGTCATCGACGTACGGCAGAAAATATGTGACCTACGAACGAACCAAGTTAAAATATATAATCGACCTACGGCAGACTGGATACACGACCTACGAACGAGCCCCATTACAGGTATATAATCGAGCTACGGCGAAACTGCGTCACAAAACGGCAATCGGCGAGGTGGGGGAGGGGATTGCCTTTGGCTGTTGCTTGTTGGGCATGGGCGTGACACTGCGCATGACAGTGGAAAAGTACCGCCAGCGAGAGGGGGGGCTGGGCTTCTGGCGGATGTACACAAAGCCGCAGTGCACCTGGCGGCGGAGGGATCCGTACAGGTAAAGCGGTAACTATTTAAAGGGCTGCGGCCATTTTGTGCCTCGTGGTTTTCCACGGTGATTGATGAGAGAAGAGAGTTACGAACATATAACAGCGAACGAAGCGAACGAAGAACACGACAAAAAAAAAAACTACGAAGAACGTACGAGCAGGTACAGTACATTTACAGTAAATTTATATCAGTTTTAGACTAAAGCCAACGTTAGCACACGTTAGCATTAATTTTCTGATGGGAATCCCTGATTTGCTGCAGTTCTGATGTGAGAAGCTGCACTTTGAGAAGTGATCATGTGTGATTGTTGACATCATTTTGCTGATGTTAGTCCCCTGATTTGCTGCTGTTGTGCTGCGAAAAGCTGCACTTTGAGAAGTGTTCATGTGTGATTGTTGACATCATTTTGCTGATGAGATTTCCTGCTGATTTGCTGCAGTTCTGATGTGAAGTTACTGATGTACAGTTACTGTGTGTGTTTATGGATGCATGTGTGGTGTAATGGTTTAGATAAGTGTTTGTAAATAAAGTTCTGTGCATGTATATAGCCCAGTATGTCAGTGTCATGCTGTTAAATGTGGGCGCGGCGGTCCGTTAGCGGTATTTCCGCGACCTACGAACAGAATAGCGACCTACGAACGTGACGCAATTTTCACCCCCCACCTACGGCAGAATCGAGCTGCGAACGGTTCTTAGGTCCCAAACTCGTTCGTAGGTCGGGGGTTCCCTGTACAGCCAAATGCCAGTTTGGGCTGCCAGTCATTGACTTTTTGGGCCACCGCATTTCTGCCAGTGGTGCTGTCCCGTTACCAGACAAAGTGCAGGCGGTGTCCGATTTCCCACAGCCCCAGTCTGTTAAAGCGCTACAAGAATTTTTGGGAATGGTTAATTTCTATAACCGTTTCCTCCCCAGGGCAGCACAACTGCTGCGACCGCTCTATGGAGCGTTAAAAAAGAAAAAGCCCAACGACAGTGTTGACTGGACACCAGAACGCCTACAGGCATTTGGTGATGCTAAAGCTGCACTGGCCACTGCTGCCCTTTTGGCCCATCCATCCCCAGCGGCACAAATAGCTTTGACAACAGACGCATCTGATGTTGCGGTGGGGGCTGTGTTAGAACAGCAGGTTTCCGGGGTTTGGCAGCCGCTTGCATTTTTCAGCCGTACGCTGCGGGACAATGAGCTTAAATACAGTGTTTTTGACAGAGAGTTGCTGGCGCTTTACCTGGCCACACGCCATTTCAGGTTTTTCCTGGAGGGCCGCCGGTTCACTGCATATGTTGACCACAAACCCTTGGTGTTTGCTATGTCGAAAATTTCTGACCCCTGGTCTGCTCGCCAGCAACGCCACCTCGCAGCGGTGTCTGAATTTACTACAGACATTCAGCATGTGGCTGGAAAATCCAACGTGGTGGCCGACTGTCTCTCCCGGGTGCTGATCTCTCCCGTGTACGTTGGCATCGATTTTTCTGCTATGGCTGCGGACCAACGTAGCGACGCAGAAATACTCGAGCTCCAGTCCGGGCCCACAGGCCTCGAGTTGGAGGAACGGCAGGTGAATGACGGAGGTCCTCTCCTGCTCTGTGACGTTTCTACTGGCAGGCCCCGCCCTCTGGTTCCAGTTTCATGGCGACGCCGCGTTTTTGACTCCTTACATTCCCTTTCTCACCCAGGTGTTAGAGCCTCTGTGAAACTGGTCAGCTCAAAGTTTGTTTGGCCCGGTCTGCGTAAAGCAGTTAAGGAGTGGGCAGCAGCGTGTGTCCCATGCCAGCGTGCTAAGGTTAACAGGCACACCAAAGCACCTTTGGAACCTTTCTCCATCCCAAGTCGGCGGTTTGATCATGTGCACGTAGACCTAGTAGGCCCTCTGCCTCCATCACAGGGTTTTACTCATCTGCTGACTATGATAGACCGGACCACCAGGTGGCCTGAGGTGGTTCCTCTGACATCCACAACATCTGCAGTGGTGGCCCGGGCATTTTTGTCTACCTGGGTTGCGCGTTTTGGCCCCCCTTCAGACATTACATCGGACAGGGGCCCGCAGTTTGTTTCTGAGCTTTGGTCTACCATGGCCAAGGGTCTGGGGACTAACGTTCACAGGACCACCGCTTACAACCCCCAAGCTAATGGTTTGTGTGAACGGTTTCACAGGTCATTGAAAGCTGCACTGCGTGCTGCATTGACCGGTGACAACTGGATTGACCGTCTTCCCTGGGTTTTGTTGGGTTTACGTACCGCAACCAAAGAGGACCTGAGCTCTTCCCCGGCTGAACTGGTTTTCGGTCAACCTGTGCGCGTCCCCGGTGAGTTTTTACCTGAGGTACCCTCACCACAGTTTGCTCCACCGTTGCTCCATTTTTCATCTCAGGAGGCCCCTTTTCGTGTCCCTGGCCCGGTACACCATTGTTTACCGCAGTCATTTGTCCCTAAGAGTCTGGAGTCCTCTAAATTTGTTTTTGTCAAACACAATGCACACAGGACACCACTACAGCCTTTGTATGATGGACCGTTTTGGGTTCTTCAACCAGGTCCAAAACACTTCCTTTGGGGTCGTACTGAGACTGTCTGTGTCGATAGGCTTAAACCAGCTCATGTTATGTCAGATGATCAGGTTGTTACAGCCCAGGCTCCTCGCAGGGGCAGACCTCCATCCGCGTCACTAACGGACTGCTGTCCTCCTTCCAGAGACTCTCAACGTCCATTGGAGCCCGAATCTTCTGCAGCCCCTCCTCGTCGCCCTCCGCTTCATCAGACTGGTTCTGCAGGGCCCAGGTTCAGCCGTTCTGGTCGTTTAATCAAACCTAAAATGCTGGACTAGTGATGGACCTTACTGGGTGTTCTGGGGGGACGTGTGTGGTGGACCACTAGGGGGCTCTACTCACACCCAGTGGACCGAAGGCGTTACAGGATGTTTTATTGTGAAAGGTCCAGAGGACCGGATGTTGTATTGTGAGAGGTTTGATATATAAGGCGGTGTTGGGTGCTTCCCGCCAGTTTTTAGTAGGAGTTGATTAAAGTGAAGATCTGCATCCCGTCTCCTTTGTTGTCTCTTCACCACCTCCTACAATATCTCCTCTGTTACCCAAACAACCTCAATCACTTGTTGTATTTTCTCAGAAAGATTAGTATTACTGTCACGCAAAATAAAGTATCTGCAATTTATATTAGCATTCGCCTCAAAAATGCGAAAAACGCCTAAAAAAGACATACCCAAATTAAATTAGAAGCTGTTCTTGAACCGTATGGAGTACAAGCAATTGCATGGTGTCTTTGTAAAGATAACACTTTGAATTTTTTGTTTCAGCAGTCAAATTTGTTGTATCTGTTATTATTTTGTATTTATTGAAGTGAGAGCACACAGAAATAAAGCGTTTTTCTTGCCTCGCCTGAAAATGTTTATATTTGTCAAGCACCTGCACACTGACACAAGAAGATATAGACTGGAATTTCATATGAGCCTAAAGAGTGAAGTATTTACTAAGACAGTTTCAAATTTGAAGTCAATAGCATAAAAATTGAGGATTTTGTGCCTGTTTTTGTATGTGCATGTTCAGGCGGACATCAATAAAACCAAACATACCCAAAACTGTGCCATGATGGGTAACACCTGTATTATGCCAACTTCAAATGTCTGTAACTGCTGAATACTTCAACATACTTCAGAATGACTGTCTATTGAAAGCTTACATCTGTTCCATTCATATATTTACTCTCAAGCTGATAGAAATACAGTAACTGTAACATGTCAGCAGGGCGCTCGTAAGTCAGGGACCACCTGTATACTGTAAATCACAAGAGAAAATTTCCCCCACAGGTCCAGCTGCCTTCAGACCCAACACCCCAGAAAACACTCAGATAACACACATTAGCTCCACAATGGCTCAACAATGGCTCCACAGAGGTTCGGCTTTCAAAGCCCCCACACACCCCCACACACACACGCACACACACACACACACACACAAGGAGAAGTTGATACCTTCGTCAGAGAGGAATCACTCTTTCCTTGTAAATCAAGTTCTAAAGCTTGTCCTGCGGTGCATTTCATTTTTCCATGGCATTTATCCATGGCTAAACAGTGATAAAAGTCAGAAGAAGCATGAGTAAAGTCAACAGAGAGGAGCTCACCCTTTTACGCACGGCGGACGCAGCTGAATGACTCTGTTACGCAGTGAGTTTTACACCCCTCATGTAACTCAAAACCTGGCATGTCACATGTCTATACAACGGGAATTTAATTGGCTACAAGTCTGTCGTGTCAGAATCAGCGTCTCATTTGATTGGCCAGAGGCCCACGTGGGGTAAGAGGGGGAGGGTGATTTTTTGCTTGGTGACTCTCTGGGATTTGATTGGCTCTAGTGACTGAAAAGTTTCACTCAGTTGGTCAAAATTGGTGTCAATCAAAAGTAGAGACCCTATGAAAGAGTTTTAAAGCGCCATACTTTACAAAGCTTCCATATTTGGGAAATCACGATCCAACACATGCAAATTAAGGTCAAACGGGCCCGCGGCCGGGCCCGTGCCTGTTAACAGATGCAGTTTGGCAGAAGTGCAATTAATTACAAGTGGTCTTCATAAAACACAAAACACTCATAGAAGTACAACTAAAATTAACTCAAAATCACAAGCCTTTGTTTACATTTTTTATTAACCTCTTTTTTTTTTTACGGACTTTTTTTTGCATCACAGTTTTTTATTTTCATTCACCAGGTTGGTCCTTGTCTTTGTGTTTGGTGTCTGTTTTGGGCTGAGGGATTATACGTTCTACTATAAGGCCTTGGTGTTTCATTGGAGCAAAGAGAAAGTCATGTTGCATTCCATCTTTTTCCGTCACTGAGGACGAATGAACTCAGTCCAGTCTACTGCTGTACTGGCAAATATTTGCTGTACAGTACTTGGTCTTTCCTTTCCTCACATGAGAAAGCTTCTGCACTCTGACCTAGCTCTAGCAATGACTTTTGTGGATTTGGCTCCTATCTTTTTTGTTAAAGTAATGTGCACTTTTGACTTGTTGTGGAGCAACTTTCTATCTAACATGGTGACTGTCCTTTGTCTTTTTGCAGGAGCTCCAGTACTGTCCACGCTGGTCTTCTCTGAGACACAGGAATGACGATTCATCATCATTGCATGAGGTGAAGCCCAGTAGACGTGAATTGTTTCAGCAACTTTCAAGGTCATCGAAGAGCTGATTGATCTGAAACATTTAATGCTCCGTTAAAGCAGCACACATGTCTGTTTTCCCCATGGTACACACTTGTTCTGATGTACTTGTGTTTTATCATGAAGTCAGAAATAACAGAAGATGTAAACTGTGATCCATTATCAGTTGTGATGGTGCAAGAGTTTCCTTGCAAAAACAGAAGTTATGAATGCCATGACAATGTTTACCGAAGAAGTAATAGCTGCAAAAGTAAAAGGTATACTACAGTATATGTTTTTAAATATTCTAAAACAACTTTTTATCCTTCATTTAACTTCATTTGTTAATCTGAGAGTTGTTGTTTTTATTAAAGTTAAAATCAAATTAAAATCTAGGTTGTAGGGCAACAAAATAAAAACATTAGATAAAGAGATGGATATTTCAGCATGACACTGTACACATAATTAATTATTTTCAGACATGTTGTCTTTTGTGTGACTTTTGTGGAAAGTTTTGTCACAAAACAGTTTTACTCCTACACCTTTCTATTCAATTCTTATATGCTCTCGAGTCTTTCTGCCTACTAATGTAAACAGATGCTATGTGAAAGAAATATTGTGGCAGTGTGAATTATGTCATAATCTTTGCATACTCAATAAATCTAACATAGTTGAGTTATGTCCTTTGGATTGGTTCTTCTTTGTTTAAAGACCGTGTAAAGTGAAATTAAATGTGTGTTTTTAGTTTGTCACATGGCATAAATATGTGTTATTAATCACCCATATAAATCTGACTGATTAAAAACATTGTTTTCCTTATAAAATTAAGTGTCAAAAATCATGAAAAAACATTATTTTCCCTTAATCTGAAACGGTGGGGGCGTGTCAGCGCGTGGGCGTGGTTTCAGCGCCGTGTCCTGCCCCCTTCAGAGCTGAGCTGTGTCTGGACAGGCAGACGGGTGAAGCAGAGATCCATCTGCTCCGTTCTGGCTGCCAGCAGCTCCTTTTTCCAAGAGTTACGCTGTTTTTAGTGCACTAACAACTCTGGTTTTGTTTTTAAAGTTGAGGACACAAAGATAATTCATAACTCCGCTGTTATGTGTTTAATAATAAGCGCTATTTTAGAAGATGAGCGGACTCGCTGCACCCGGTCCGACCCGGTCACATCGCATGCGGGGTCTGTGTTTGTGATCAAATAAAGAGTAATCACGTTGATAAGTTATCTCATCTGTGTCAGCGGAGTCACGGCGTTTCACGGCGCGCACGGATCGCTCTCACACACACGCGCACACACACACACACACGCGCGCGCGGGGGGGGGGCAACGCGGAGGTGCAGGTGGCCGCTACAGCAGCATGCCTGGGTTTGTTCTGACTCCCTCCTGCGTCTCAATGTGGGTGCCCTGACCATTGCGACATCCAGGGAAGATGCAGGAACGAGGCATAATTGATTAGCTAGCTAACAGTGAACAAAATATCTATGCTATTGCTATCTGATGCTATCTGCGATTCGCGAGTGAATGGCTCCACCCATGCGAAGAACGACTTTATACGGCTGGAGCAGCAGGGGGTGGGGCTATACTAATGAAAACCGCGTGACGAAACGCGGTCACGTTTAAAACACGCCTAAAAAATCCTGAAAGAGACATATCTTTATACACAGTTTCATCTATAACTCCAAAATTAATTGAGCTACAATTTTGAGACTTTTTACTCATTTACAACATTACAATTATGACATTTATAATGTTTATTTAAGAAAATATTGAAATTCACTTTACACGGTCTTTAAACATTTTGGTATTTTAAGAAGAACCTATGCAGAGGACGAAGTAACATTTTTAGATTGTGGCAGTGCTATTCCTGTTTGTCGCTAATTTAAAAAAGTGCATTGACTTTTACAGCTTGGGGAAAATAAAAATATATATACACTGTATAGCTCTTTGTCTGTTTTATTTAATATTTTGTCATATATGTTTATTATTTATTTATGTATTTGTTTATTTATTCATTCGTTTTATAATAATGAAATACATAACAATTGACATATATATGTAATTAGAAAAAAACAAAATATAAAATGAAAGGTAGCAGATGAAGAAAAAAATCTTATTAAATCTGCTCCTTATTTATCTAATAAACAATTCAAACAAACATTTCCTGTAAATAACAAAACAAACATAAACATACTTTTTTTAACAATTCGATTTTGACCAGTCTCTTGAATACAAAGCTTAATATATATTGTGTTTGATTTACTTTTGTATATCCAGTTGTTTCTATTCATAGTTTTTTTAGTTATTTAATAAGAAAAGCTAATCATTATAGCTTTATATTTGATTTCATTTTTAACCAGATAATTTTAAGATATCCTAACATCTCCTGATAAAACAAATGGTTTCGTGGTTAAATTTATGGTAGTTTGAGCTAAAAAAATAAAATAAAATAGAAGCTTTTTTTTTTTAATAAAAAAACAAGTACAAAAAAAACGTACAAAAAAATAGAAGCTTTTTTTTTTTGTGTAATATATTTTATTTTGAAAATGACAGTATTACTACAGTTACTTTTCTCTAGACAAAAGCAACAAAAAATGGACAAACAGGTTTGTATTTTTCTAAAATCATTCCATCTTTAATTTTTTTTAAATAAAAAACGTATAAAGCCTTTGTTCCACAACGAACAACAGTGAAATAGGTTGCTCTGCAGTTTAAGTGGAAATATTCTGACAGAGCAGTATGAGCAGTTTGAACGTGTTAGAATGAACTCTATTTATATTAAAAAAAAGTTAATTCCTAGAATTATCAAATTCTAATTGATGTTCATACTTGTAACATGCACTGCAAAACTAATTTTATTTATTTATTTATTTTGAATATATTAAATCAAATGCTTTACACATTAAATGCCTGGCGTTCCTTGCTATTAATTAGCAGTGCGGCCATCTTGAATCGGGTTGGCTCCAAATGTTATTGAGTTACAGATGTGCATCCAGTGACTAAGTTCTAAAAGTTTCATTAAAATCTGCCTACTGGTTCATGACATATTTCGCTAACACTACAGGCAACAATATACCTTTTAGTATATATTAGGATACATTTTAGTCATTTCTTTCCTCAATAAACTTCACAACCTCCAAAGTAATAATTTAAAGACTACCATAAAATAATTTTTAAGTTAAAGGCCGAAATACCATTGGAAATTAACGTGAAGTTTGTGGCTGTCAATTAGCCTGGTTAAAACCAGATCCTTGTCTTCACTTCGCTTCGTACTAGGGTCTGGGACTTCTCCCATAGACAAGGATTTCTCCGGTAGATTTTTGACCGGACCAATCAGAGAACAGAAGGCGGAGTTTTGTTAGTTTAGCCTGGCGAGGTCCAGGCTATTCAGATAAATAGCTCAGAAACCACTCGGTGGATATTTTTTCTGCTACCAGTGTGTAATTATATGGCTCTAATTTACTGACTGTTGGCCTAGATGAAACATTTGAGATAAAATTCGATTTTTTATAATTTATTTTCGTAGCGCACCCGAGGCTGTTTGGAAAATGTCAAACCGAAACAATTTAAATCCAGCAGATTTGACCATTTCGTGAATTGATTTAGGAACTGTTAAGCTCAGGAACACTTCTGATATAACGTCAGCTAAGAAATATATTTTTTCTCAGCAAAGAAATAATAGTTTTTTACCTTGTTTTCTTGAAAATTCCTTCGTGGCGGCAGCCATTTTAACTGACGACGTCAGTCGACGTCGTTCAAAACTCCGCCTTCTGTTCTCTGATTGGTCCGGTCAAAAATCTACCGGAGAAATTGTTGTCTATGGGAGAAGTCCCAGACCCTAGTACGATGCGAAGTGAAGGACAAGGGTCTGGTTTTAACCAGGCTAGCTGTCAATCATCCTTTTCTTTTCTTTTTTTTTTTTCTTTCTTTTTTTTTATTTTTATAACAAAAACAAGTAAATGGTAAATGGAGCTTATTTATATAGCGCTTTTCAGCCCCCTGTGAGGAGCCCCAAAGTGCTTTACAATACCAACCATCCACCCATTCATACACACATTCATACACCGGTAGTGGTAGCCTGCCTTGCAAGGCGCCATCCAGACCTACCGGGAGCAACTCGGGGTTAAGTGTCTTGCCCAGGGACACAACGACACATGGTGGGCGGATGCGGGATTCGAACCTCCAACCTTCCGATCAGGGGTCGACTGCCATTACCACTACACCACGGCCGCCCCAAGTACCGGTCGGTGACCCGGCTGTGCTGGGGTGGTTTCGGGGTGGGCGCCGGGAGCTTGGGATTCTGGGGGCGTGTCGTCCCCGGGCTTGGGCCTGGTGGGATCGGGGGTCTTGAGCTCTGGCGGGCGGGTCGCCGGGCTATGGGCTGGCTAGCGCTCTGGTGCCCGGCTCTGGCCGGGGGCCCTCGGCTCGCTGGTGGGTTGGGGGTTCATGTGCTGGGGGGTTGGGTGTCTGGGGGCGTGACTGGTGGCCAATGGGAGGGGGCGGGTAAACCCAGCCTGGGTGTCTAATGTGTTATGTGTTCTGAAAGTTGTTAATATGAAGGGTGGGTGTAGTATTTCTTCTGGGGTGGGGACTAAGTGGATGTCCTTGATGATGGTCTTGGACTATGCTTGGCCGGTGTGCGGGCCCTGGTTGGGGCCTGTTCTCGGTGCTTCCTGGCTCTGTCGGCGGTTGGGCGGGCGCTCTTGGCCGTGTCGTCCATATGGGATTTTGTGTCTTCTTGGGCGGCGGGCTGACTGCGGTTCGCAGGGGTCGTGGCGGCCCTGGTGGGTGTGGGCTGTTGGTTCTGCTGTTGGCGGCCCTCGGGACCGTGTCCCTCTCTGGTCTTGATTCAATGGCCCGGCAGTCGGAGAGGTGTTTCTTTTGCCTCGCTCCTTGGGTGGACCTTGGCGAACTGGGGGGGGTACGCAGGGTCAGCGGGGGAGCTGACTCGCTGCGGGAGCACTGTTCCTGCAGATATTTTCTCCCCATCCCTCACCACGCACCTCCGCCCTCTTCATCTTAAATTAATACATGTAGGGAATTTGAGTCTCGGGTGTGCTGCAACGGTTTTACATCTCTGTTGTACAGAACCACCTGGGACTCAATTTTATATACACTTTAGACATTCATTCATAAACATCCTCATAAAAGTCACATTTAGGGAATGGAGTGAGCACTATGGTTATGGGTGGCGGGATGACACCACTCTCGCCCCCATGCCTATGCTCACTCAACATTATGCATTTAGACAATAAGGGCCTGGGTTAGAGTTGGAGTGGAGGGGAAACTGGTACAATGCCAGCCTTTGCTCCTTCTCTTTCCTTTTTAAGTACACTTTAGAACAACACTCACCAACAGTACATTTGGGGACGGGGGTGTGTGTGTCGGGGTCTTGATTTGTTAATTTCAATTTTATTTATTTATGTATTTATATATATATATATATATATATATATATATATATATATATATATATATTTATTTATTTTTCTCTCCACCCCCCTGGTTGCCTGGCAGACATTCTGGGGGTGGGCCGTCAGGTGTTGTCCTGCTATGGGGTGTGGGGAGGTTCGGGGCCTGAGGGTTCGCCGTGGGCGGGGCTGACATTGCACTCTCCCTGGGGCTGCTTGGGCTCGGGTGTCCTGTCCTGTCGGCAGGGCGGGGTGGGTGTTGGTCCGAATCTTGGATGTCGGCTACTCTCCACCCCAGAATGAATGGGCCTACCTCCTGGGTTTGGGTGTGGGCTGCCCCATGTTGGGGGCAGGTACATGTCTTGGACCTGGGGGGTATAGAGGGTGCATCAGGATTATGAATGGAACGGGTCATTATTGTTTGTCTTTGTGTGAGTGAGGATGAGGGTGGGTCTGAGTGAGTGTGTCTGTGTATGAATGTCTAATTGTCAGGCTGGGATTTGGACTGCCCCCTCTCTGTTACATCTGAGGCTACTTGGTGTCGCGCTCCTACCACATGGCCCCCGGGTGGGTGTCCCTTTACCTGCGGGCGTGCTGGGGGCCCTTGTTGTCGCTTTCGGGGGTTGGGTGCTTGGGCGTGTGTCGGCTCGGCCTGGTGGCTGCCTGGTGGGGCTCGGGTCCTCTGGTCCTATCGGGTCTGGACCTGAGGGGTGGGCGTCCCCGGTGCCCGGGCCTCAGTGACCGGGCCTGGGGCTACGTCAGTGCAGCAGGCTCTTGCAGAGGGCTCCGGCGGGGGCCTGTGGGTTTGTCGCTGTTGGCCTCCCGGGGGTCATTGTGTGTAGTCGCTGGTGGAGCTCGTCCGGTTCTCCCCCTTTGTCAGATCTGGGGAGAGGGTGAGTGGCTCGTCCTGTTCGGGTGGCCCTGGGGACTCTGGGCTCGGGGTCCTTCTTGGGGTCTTGGGCTTTGATTGCCCTTTCATCTGCCTCGGGCCTTGGGGGGGCGGATCTCTGATGCTTCACAGTTGCTACCGAATGTTCTATTGGAGGAACCTTATTCACTTATGCATGTTCACAACCACACACAAATGGATGCAGGGATGTATATGTAGATATCATATGCAGATATGTAGATGGATATGTGATATGAATGTATATGTATATATATTTGTAGGTATGGGTATGTTTATTTATGGAAATGTACTGCAAGGTCATGAATATTATTAGTCTTTATGCATGTGTTGCTGTGTTCTGTCATGTGCTTTGCAGGATTGCGGATGGAGGTTGGGTGTGTTTGCCTTGTGCTCTTTTTGTGGATAATTGTTATTTTGTTGTCTAACTTTCTATCTTTCCTTTCTCTCTATTAAAAAAAATCATATCGGTGTGAGAGGATGGCTGTAAGGTGAGAAGGGAGGCCATCTATAAAAAGAAAAAAAATTAAATAAAAAAAATTAAAATATAACTGAGATCTAGTCATTTTCTTCAAAAACATTTTTATTTACTTTATACCTACTTTTTTAATGCAACTTTCAACTTTAACCTAAAAGTTTTACCACTTTTAGATTTTAGCTACCATGATGCTACTTTTAGGTTTTAGCTACTGTTGTACGCTTTTTATTGTTTATCTACAGTTTTGCTACATTTAGTTTTTATACATGCTTTTGGAAATCTTAGCTTATAGCTATGGTTCTGTAAGTTTTAGCTTTTAGCTGCAGTTTTGCATATTTGAGCATTTTGCTCTGATGAGGTGAATTTGGTCCACACAAAGGTCTTGCACAATCTTCCTGCTCCCGCCCTCCCTGCAGGGGCGTTTGGCTGCAGGTACAGGTAAACTGTCATATCAAAGTTCTGGCCCAACTGTATTCAGCTCTCTCATCACCTGCCTGTTCACTCTCATCACCTGCCTGTTCTCTCTCATCACCTGCCTGTTCACTCTCATCACCTGCCTGTTCACTCTCATGCATGCGGGTGTGCAGTCCCATCTCTGTGCACACTAGTTTTACAGTTTAAGCAGCGCAGATAAAAATCTAACAGCATTACTCATCCTTCAGAGCCTCTGGTGTCAGGATCTGACCCAGCGTCATGTTTTCCAGATGTGGAAGAACGCCTGGCCTGTTACTGGGACTGTGTGTGTTTTCCATGTGGAGTTTGAAGCTGCTGCTACAAGCAGTTGTGGCCGGGTCTCACTACTCCAGGAAGCTGTTCAGTTCAGTGACTGTGGCTTTGGCTGCGTGACTGCTGCATTTGGGCCTCTGCCATACGTGCACGTCTGAGCAGGCAGAGCTGACCTCTTTTAATGTTTTACTTCACCCAGGTGTAGAAACACCACCCTGCAGTTTTTAAAATAGAAATAGAGTTCCCTTTGTGCTGCTCCAGCTGTGCAGAGTTACAGCTGTTTTGACTGGTACTGTACTGGTGATTGAATATTCAGTGGCATGCCACTTTATGCTTACAGACATTTGAAAAAGAAATGCCATCCCTCCATCCATCCATCCATCCATCCATCATCTTCCTCTTGTTCTGGACTCAGGTCTCGGGGCAGCATCTTGAGCAGGGAGGTCCAGACATCTCTCTCCACAGCCTCTTCCAGATCTTCTGGGAGGACTCCATGGTGTTCCCAGGCCAACAGAGAGACAGTATAGTCCAACGTGTCCTGGGTCTTCTCCGAGGTCTCTTCCCAGTCGGACATGCCTGATTCTGGGTACCCACCGAACACGTCAAAACGCTCCTGACGCACCCTCTTGGCCGCTTTTCACCAGAATCTGTTTTTTTTTTTTCATTCAACCTTTATTTATACAGGCTAGCCTCGTTGAGTCACGGGGACTCATTTACAAGAGGGACCTGTCTCACTCACACCAAACAACCATCCACTCTCTCACTCACACCTAGGGTCAATTTAGAGTTACCAATCAGCCTAACACACTGAAGTGTGGGAGGAGCGTCTGGCTCCTTTTCCGGTCGGGTTTGTTTTGTTTTCAGCTGTATGTGAGCCTTGTTACTACTTGAGTGGGTTTTCTACGAGCCGAACTGCAGCTACAAAAGTCTTTGTTAAGATTAAAACGTTGTTTTTATGTTTGGGGTGATCGTACGCTCGAGCAGACAGCAGCAACTGTAAAAATGCCAAGTTTCTTACCAGAGCTGGTTTCTTCATGGAGGCTCGTTGGGGTAAGTTTGAAAAATCCCCAAAAAAGTCCTGTCGTTGTTGCGTCATCACATAGCAGAGGCTCTCTCGATTGGTTGCTGCGACGCGTCGAGCGTCGAAAGTTCAAATATTTGAACTTTCGACGCTCGACGCGTCGGCTGCTTTGGACGCGTCGGCTGCTTTGGACGCGTCGGCTGCTTCGGACGCGTCGCGTGCGCGGAAAAGAACTGCTGCGCCGCTTGAAATGCTCAAAACGCGCCACTTCACGATTCGCCACGCCTCGCAGCGTCTCTACATAGACTTTCAATGTAAACCGTCCGCTTCCGCTGCCCGAAACGCGTTTGGTGGGTACCCGGCATGAAGCACCTCCCTAGGGAGGCGCCCAGGGAGCATCCTTACCAGATGAACAAGCGGCTTCAGATGTTATCAGTCTATTAAATGCCTGTTATTAGTTGTTATCATCCCCATATGTAGTGGTGAAACTGTCCCACCTACCTCCTAGTAGGTTTAAAGGTACATTATTATCGTTATTATCGCTGATAACAGGCAGCGTCTCGCTGGGGTAACCAGGAAGTGTCTTTTTTTTCAGCTTATGTAACCCTTTTCCTAAACCTAACCTTACACCTGACCCAGAGGACCAACCCTAAACCTAACCCCCTTACCCTTGTGCCTAAACCTAACCAAGACACTAAACCTAACGCCAGAGGCTTTCCTCTAAACCCAAACATGTGAAGTTATTATGAGCCCTAACAAAGCTAAAAACGAAGCCTATTGTCATCGCTACCAACGCTAACAATTAAACCTACTAGGAGGTACAGGAGGGGCAGTCTGACCGCTACATATGCGGATGAAAATAACTAACAACGGACATTTAATGGTTGATAACGTTCGAAGTGGGTGGATGAACCACCTCAACTGTCTCCTCTGGATGTGGAGGAGCAGTGGTTCTACTCTGAGTCTCTCCTGATAACTGAACTTCTGTCTCTGAAGGAGAGTCCAGCTACCCTGCAGAAGAAACTCATTTCAACCTCCTGGATCCACGATCTCATTCTTTCAGTTTCTACCAGAGTTCATGACCAGAGGTGAGGGGAGGAACGTAGACTGACCAGTAAACAGAGAGTTTTGTCTTACAGCTCAGCTCCTTCTTCACCACAATTGACCGGCACAGAGTCCACAATACTACAGACGTTGCACCAATCTGTTTGTCAAGCTCACGCTCCATTCTTCCCTCCGGGAACCGACCAAACGCGTCAAAACGCTCCTGCCGCCCCCTTTTGGCCGCTTGTCACTTTCACACAGCCACTGAAGACGCTTCTGATGACGCGCCCTGGGAGGAGGCAGAGGAGGGGGTCTGGCTCCTTTTCCGGTTGTTTCTTGTACACCGGGCAGACAAAATCAGCTGTACGTGAGCCTCGTTACTACTTGAGTGGGTTTTCTACGAGCCGAACTGCAGCTCCAAAAGTCTTTGTTGAGATTAAAACTTTTTTATGTTTGGGGTGATCGTACGCTCGAGCGGACAGCAGCAACTGTAAAAATGCCAAGTTTCTTACCGGAGGCTGGTTTCTTCATGGAGGCTCGATGGAGTAAGTTTAAAAAGTCCAAAAAAAGTCCCGTTTTCGTTGCGTCATCACATAGCAGTCTCTCCCGATTGGTTGCTGCGATGCATTGAGCGTCGAAAGTTCAAATATTTGACCCTTGGCAGCTCAACGCTGCTCGACGCGTAGGTTGCTTTGGACGCGCGCGTGCGCGGAAAGGAACTGCCGCGTGCCGCCGCTTCAAAAGCTCAAAACACGCCGCTTCACGATTCGACGTGCCTCGACGCGTCTCCACATAGACTTTCAATGCAAACTGGCCGCTTCCGCTGGCCGAAACGCGTTTGGTCGGTACCCGGCATCACTCATGAACAAAACCCTGAGATACTTAAACTCCTCCTTCCTTGATTTGTTTTGTTAAAAATAAATGTTTGATTTTAATTATCGAACGGCACATATCTGACAGCTACATGTTCGACCAAAAGTCAACCCTCAATTTATTTTATCATAATAATTTAGAAATTCCTGATCCCACCTATCTATCTATCTATCTATCTATCTATCTATCTATCTATCTATCTATCTATCTATCTATCTATCTATCTATCTATCTATCTATCTATCTATCTATCTATCTATCTATCTATCTATCTATCTATCTATCTATCTATCTATCTATCTATCTATCTATCTATCTATCTATCTATCTATCTATCTATCTATCTATCTATCTATCTATCTATCTATCTATCTATCTATCTATCTATCTATCTATCATATCTATCTATCTATCTATCTATTCTATCTATTATCTATCTATCTATCTATCTATATCTATCTATCGATCTATCTAATATCTATCTATCGATCTATCTAATATCTATCTATCGATCTATCTATCGATCTATCGATCGATCTATCGATCGATCTATCGATTTATCCATTAGTAACCCAGCAACCAACCAGCTAGCCACAGAGTTAGCGTCTATAGGTAGTAAACAGATTTAATGAAAAGTAACTAAAATACATAAAAATAACGACTCACCGTCGAATGGTCGACACAAAACACACAATAAAATCCTCCGGCCACGTTAATTTGGCTTGAAACAGCGGGGTTCTCTGCGGATTTATCCATTAGTAACCCAGCAACCAACCAGCTAGCCACAGAGTTAGCGTCTATAGGTAGTCAACAGATTTAATGAAAAGTAACTAAAATACATAAAAATAACGACTCACCGTCGAATGGTCGACACAAAACACACAATAAAATCCTCCGGCCACGTTAATTTGGCTTGAAACAGCGGGGTTCTCTGCGGATTTATCCATTAGTAACCCAGCAACCAACCAGCTAGCCACAGAGTTAGCGTCTATAGGTAGTCAACAGATTTAATGAAAAGTAACTAAAATACATAAAAATAACGACTCACCGTCGAATGGTCGACACAAAACACTCAATAAAATCCTCCGGCCACGTTAATTTGGCTTGAAACAGCGGGGTTCTCTGCGGATTTATCCAAGTACCCAGCAGCACAAACAGCTAGCCACAGAATTAGCCCCTGAGTTCACCTCTGACCCGGAAGATGTCAAGATGGAATAGTCCATTTTTAGTAGGGGGATAAAGAAATCGACCGTTTTTTTATTGCGTATTTAATGATCGTTTTCATCGTAACTATAATTATTTTTATGTTAAATGTACATTAACAAGCAGGATCAATGTTAGGGATGTAGGTGACTGGCCGGGGCGCGGCGGGGCCGGGGCCCCATGCTGATGGGATCCCCAGGCAACGGCATCATTTACCTACATGGTAGATCCGAGTCTGTTCTCCGCTCTGCCCCCCCTCCAACCCTTCCTCCTCTCTGCTCTTTATGGTGGGGAAAAAGGTAAAACAAGCAGCATAAGAGCTTGTAAATAAGTTTATTGGTTTTTACTGATAGATAATTAGTTATTAGCGGTACTGCATTTTAAATAAAAATAGCACAAATCCGCTTATGAATTATAAAAGTTAGTCAATCCACAAAAAGGCTGACAAAAAAATTAGGTCCACTGTAAGCGGATTAGCGCTTTAGCGCTCCCTTGCGGTCTGGCGCCCACCTTTGTTTAAGACTAATGCGTTGCTTGCATCCATCGGAGCATTTTCATGTCGGTTCGGTGAAGTTGTTGTTCGAGTTTTGTTGTCATTGGCCATGTTTCTGCGCCATATAACAGCACGGGACGTATCACTGAGCCATAGAGTCTTGAACGTAGGAGTAGTGGGATGTCGCGCCACATCAGTATAGAAGCGAGTAGATGCCATTTATTCCACGCCACACGTATACGTGCCCGAGCGGCAGCTTCGGCTGTTCCAGTACAGTCCAACACATTCCCTAAATATTGAAATGACTTGAGTGTTTCGACGCCAATGGCTCCAATTGTATTGTTGCGTTGTACTTGTTGTCGTGGATTGATGCAAGTAGGACAAACAAAATTGGTCGCTTTCGACAATGGACCACTTATTTTTGAACGTTTGTGACACCACTGTTGGCACTGTTGACACATTATTGAATTGCTGCCCATACCAGCTTTGCAAACTGAACAGGGCCAACGACCAGTGGGTGTGGATTCGACGGATTCTCCAGTGTTCATCGCTTTTGTTTTGTCAATGTTGATTTTGAACCCATGGTCGGCGAGTTGAGCGTTCCATTCTTCAAACATTTGTGCCGCGCTCTGTTCTGATGTGGCCGTTAGAATGATATCATCTGCGTACATCAGATTCCAAATGTCGCCAGTGCGTATCGACTTCGTGATTTCTTCCATTACTGTAATAAATAACAGTGGGCTGAGTATCGAGCCTTGGTGAACACCGACGCCAATGTCGAACGCATCCATATTCCCAACTGTTGTGCTGATGAATGTCTTGGGATTTGTGTACGTTGCCATGACTAGACGAACAAGATATTCGGGAACGTTTTGTCGACGTAGACTCCAGCTGATTGCTTCACGGGGAACTCGATCGAAAGCTTTTTCAAGGTCCACAAAAACGTGTGATAATTGTTGATTTTTTGTCAGATATTTCTCTTGTAATTGCCGGATGATGTGAATCGCATCGATGGTGGATTTCCCAGCCATAAAGCCAAACTGATAGTTACTGATTGTAATGCATGATGTTAACCTTTGCTCGATGATCTTCTCAACGATTTTCAGGGGGTGTTCTAACAGACGTATGCCTCGATATGATGAACGGTTCAAGGGGTCGCCTTTGCCTTTGTATAACGCAGTGCTTCTCAATTATTTTCTGTTAAGCACCCCCCAGGAAGAAGAATCCGGTCCGCGCCCCCCTACTCTCCGCTGCGACTATAAATACGGTGGCTGTAATAACCTCGCACATACCAAAAGAAGGTTAAAAAGAAAAAGGTTTATTATACGTCCACTGTAGTATAATTTGTATATAAAATTGTTTATATATAAATTTATTCTTAATTCAAGTCCTCAGGCCTCCCTTTTCTGAATGTTTTAGATGTGCCTATTCCAGAACAGATGATCCACATGATTGCATGACCTCTTCTGCAGCCACCAAGTCCTGCAGAAGCAGGTGTGCAGAGGTAAAGTGGCATATGCAATAAGGCTAGTAAAAAGAATATATATATACAGCAGTAGTGTAGATATAAAAAGTTGTGTAAAAGTAGTGCAATTTGTCCTCAGTACTTAAAACTTCTTCTTGGACCTGCTCCCCCAGGTGGGACAGGTGCCTGGAAGAGGACCAGACTTAGCTTTTTTAGATTTTTCTACCTGGATTATTGAGCATGCATCAGGGAGTCCCTGGAAAAGTTCAGAGTTCAGTCACACACTTCTACTGGAGGTGATGTGGTGGATTTCCCTGAAGAACACAAAGAGGTAAAAAAGAAAGAGTTAATAAGATTATAACTTTAAATTAAAAAGTTATATAGATGATAATATTAATAAGACAACAATACCTGTACCTCTTCTTGAACGGTTGTTATGAGGCGGTTAAATCGCTCGGTCATCATCATTATCAGAGCTCCAGGGCTTGTTGACATCAGTTTTATTTTTTTCATAAAGTGCTGAACTTTTTTACTTTCGGTTCTGGAGTGGAGCTTCAAAACAGTCTGAAGTGTTGACATGATGGATGTTGTGGCGGAGCTCACAAACTTTAAAGCCTGCACATCAACCCAGAGCTTTAAAACTTCTACAGCTGCGACTGTGATCTGGACCGTTCTGATTTACCTGATGGAAGTTTAAATGCTGCTGTTAGCGGTGTTGCAACAAGCTGGTTTTCTTGCTTTTAGAAGAGACGTTCACATTGGGATGAAGTTCTTTCAAGTCCGTTAACAAGTTAGACGTGTTGAAAAAAAAAACGTGCTGCAACTCTAATCTTGTTTGTTCTCTCGTGGCGGAGCGCTCCGCTCCTCTGCATGTCTGCACCAGTCTCCATGAAACAACGTCCTGAAACAACAGCTTTGGAATTGCGCTCGTCTTTTTAAACAAGGAAGCCATAACTTTCCCAAACAGGACACCGCAGCAAGAAGCTAATGCTACGTGTGCTACAGATAATAGCGCCGTGCTGAAACACGCCTAGGAATTTTAGTTCCGTGGCGCAATAAGAAAATTCAAAACTGGGGCACAAGAGCCCGGGCCCCCCCCCAGGCATCTCACTGTGCCCCCCCAGGGGGGCACGCCCCACTATTTGAGAAACGCTGGTATAACGGTACTGTCGTACTCGAGTTCCATTCAGTTGGCATTGAGCAATTCTTCCAGATCTCACAGCAAATTTGTAGCAGTGTTTGGATACCCGCATTGCCTGATGCTTTGATGATATCGCTCGTGAGCCCAGATGGTCCAGCCGCTTTGCCATCTTTCATTGCTTTCAAAGCTTCCATGAGCTCATTTGCTGTGATGTCTGGAATCGGACTTTCGACGGGTGAAGCGTCAAAGTCAACGTTAATGGGATTTGTTTCATTCAACAGATGATTAAAATGTTCTTTCCACTGCAATTTGATTTTGTCTTGTCCGAGTAATATATCGCCCATGACATTTTTGATACACGAGGCACCAACAATATCCTTTTTCGTCTGCTTTGCTTGTTTCGCGATACGATACAAAGATTTCCTATGTTCACCTTTGCTTTTAGCGAGCCACTCTTTGCATTGATTTGTCCGAGCGAGTGTGACTTGACGCTTCGCATTGTTGTTCTTCTCGCGATAAATTTTTCGGTCCTCGTCAGACTTTGATTTTTGCCATTGTTTGAACGCGGCTTTCTTTTCGGCTATCACATTTTGTACGCTTTTGTTCCACCACCAAGTTTCTCATTCATGTTGCCGCTTCGTACCAGTTTTCCCGCATACTGTTATTGCAGCGTTTATTAGAGTGGTTTTGTATGATTACCAATCTATACTGGCTTGCGCTTGGTGGTTTAGCTGTGTGGTGACTAGATGTTGAAAAATGTTACGATGTGCGATGTTTTTCAGTTTCCACGTTTTGATTTTTTTTCCGAGGCCCTCCCTAGGCTGCCACCTTACCGTGGTGGAGGGGTTTGAGTGTCCCAATGATCCTAGGAGCTATGCTGTCAGGGGCTTCATGCCCCTAGTAGGGTCACCCAAGGCAGACAGGTCCTAGGTGAGGGACCAGACAAAGTGCAGCCCAAAAACCCCTATGATGAGTGAAATAAATGGACTAAGTTTTCCCTCGCCCGGACGCGGGTCACCGGGGCCCCACTCTGGAGCCAGGCCCGGAGGTGGGGCACGCTGGCGAGCGCCTGGTGGCCGGGCTTTTACCCATGGAGCCCGGCCGGGCACAGCCCGAAGAGGAGACGTGGGTCCCCCTTCCCATGGGCTCACCACCTGTGGGAGGGGCCAAAGGGGTCGGGTGCAATGTGAGATGGGTGGTGGCCGAGGGCGGGGACCCTGGCGGTCTGATCCTCGGCTACAGAAGCTGGCCATTGGGACATGGAATGTCACCTCTCTGGTGGGGAAGGAGCCTGAGCTAGTGTGTGAGGTTGAGAGGTTCCGACTAGAAATAGTCGGACTCACCTCAACGCATGGCTCTGGCTCTGGAACCAGTTTCCTTGAGAGGGGTTGGACACTCTTCCACTCTGGAGTTGCCCCTGGTGAGAGGCGCCGAGCAGGAGTGGGCATACTTGTTGCCCCCCATCTTGGTGCCTGTACGTTGGGGTTCACCCCGGTGAACGAGAGGGTAGCCTCCCTTCGCCTACGTGTGGGGGGACGGGCTCTGACTGTTGTTTGTGCCTATGCACCAAACGGCAGCTCAGACTACCCACCCTTTTTGGAGTCCTTGGAGGGGGTATTGGAGAGTGCGCCTCCTGGGGACTCCCTTGTTCTACTGGGGGACTTCAACGCTCACGTGGGCAATGACAGTGAGACCTGGAGGGGTGTGGTTGGGAGGAACGGCCCCCCTGATCTGAACCAGAGTGGTGTTCTGTTATTGGACTTCTGTGCTCGTCATGGATTGTCCATAACGAACACCATGTTTAAGCATAAGGGTGTCCATATGTGCTCTTGGCACCAGGACACCCTAGGTCGCAGTTCGATGATCGACTTTGTTGTCGTCTCATCTGATCTGCGGCCGCATGTCTTGGACACTCGGGTGAAGAGAGGGGCGGAGCTGTCAACTGACCACTACCTGGTGGTGAGTTGGCTCCGATGGTGGGGGAGGATGCCGGTCAGACCTGGCAGACCCAAACGTATTGTGAGGGTCTGCTGGGAACGTCTGGCAGAGTCTCCCGTAAGACGGAGCTTTAACTCCCACCTCCGGGAGAGCTTTGAACACGTTCCGAGGGAGGCGGGGGACATGGAGTCCGAGTGGGCCGTGTTCCGCGCCTCTATTGTCGAGGCAGCTTATCGGAGCTGTGGCCGCAAGGTTGTTGGTGCCTGTCGTGGTGGCAACCCTCGAACCCGGTGGTGGACACCGGCAGTGAGGGATGCTGTCAGGCTGAAGAAGGAGTCCTATTGGGCCTTTTTGGCTTGTGGGACCCCGGAAGCAGCTGATAGGTACCGGCAGTCCAAGCGGCATGCGGCTCGGGTGGTTGCTGAGGCAAAAACTCGGGCGTGGGAGGAGTTCGGAGAGGCCATGGAGAATGACTTCCGTACGGCTTCGAGGCGATTCTGGTCCACCATCCGGCGTCTCAGGGGGGGAAAGAGGTACGCGACCAACACCATTTATGGTGGGGGTGGCGTGCTGCTGACCTCAACTCGGGATGTTGTGAGTCGGTGGGCGGAATACTTCGAAGACCTCCTCAATCCTACTGGCACGTCTTCCACTGAGGAAGCGGAGCCTGGGGACTTTGGGTCGGGTTCTCCGATCTCTGGTGCTGAGGTCGCCGAGGTGGTTAAAAAGCTCCGCGGTGGCAAGGCTCCGGGGGTGGATGAGATTCGCCCGGAGTTCCTTAGGGCTCTGGATGTTGTAGGGTTGTGTTGGCTTACGCGACTCTGCAATATCGCGTGGACATCGGGGGCAGTTCCCTTGGATTGGCAGACTGGGGTGGTGGTTCCCCTATTCAAAAAGGGGGACCGTAGGGTGTGTTCCAACTATAGGGGGATCACACTCTTAAGCCTCCCTGGTAAGGTCTATTCAGGGGTTCTGGAGAGGAGGGTCCGTCGGATAGTCGAACCTCGGATTCAGGAGGAGCAGTGTGGTTTTCGTCCTGGTCGTGGAACACTGGACCAGCTCTACACCCTCAACAGGGTCCTGGAGGGTGCGTGGGAGTTTGCCCAACCAGTTTACATGTGCTTTGTGGACTTGGAGAAGGCATTCGACCGCGTCCCTCGGGGGTTCTGTGGGGGGTACTCCGGGAGTATGGGGTACCAGGCCCTTTGATAAGGGCTGTTAGGTCCCTGTACGACCGGTGTCAGAGCTTGGTCCGCATTGCCGGCAGTAAGTCAGGCTCGTTTCCGGTGAGAGTTGGACTCCGCCAAGGTTGCCCTTTGTCACCGATTCTGTTCATAACTTTTATGGACAGAATTTCTAGGCGCAGCCAAGGTGTTGAGAGGATCCGTTTTGGTGACCTTAGAATCGCTTCTCTGTTTTTTGCAGATGATGTGGTCCTACTGGCTTCATCAGTTCGTGATTTACAACTTTCACTGGAGCGGTTTGCAGCCGAGTGTGATGCGGCCGGGATGAGGATCAGTTCCTCCAAATCCGAGGCCATGGTCTTGAGCCGGAAAAGGGTAGCATGCCCTCTCCGGGTCGGGGAGGAGGTCCTGCCCCAAGTGGAGGAGTTTAAGTATCTCGGGATCTTGTTCACGAATGAGGGAAAACTGGAGCGTGAGATCGATAGGCGGATAGGTGCAGCGTCCGCAGTGAAGCGGGCGCTGTACCGGTCTGTCGTGGTGAAGAGAGAGCTGAGTCAAAAGGCAAAGCTCTCAATTTACCGATCGATCTACGTTCCCACCCTCATCTATGGTCATGAGCTTTGGGTTATGACCGAAAGAACAAGATCTCGGATACAAGCGGCTGAAATGAGTTTTCTCCGCAGGGTGTCTGGACTCTCCCTTAGAGATAGGGTGAGAAGCTCAGTCATCCGGGAGGGACTCGGAGTAGAGCCGCTGCTTCTCCACATCGAGAGGAGCCAGTTGAGGTGGCTCGGGCATCTGGTTAGGATGCCTCCTGGACGCCTCCCTGGTGAGGTGTTCCGGGCATGTCCCACCGGGAGGAGACCCAGAGGAAGACCCAGGACACGCTGGAGGGACTATGTTTCTCGGCTGGCCTGGGAACGCCTTGGGATTCCCCCGGAGGAGCTGCTCCAAGTGGCTGGGGAGAGGGAAGTCTGGGCCTCCCTACTTAGGCTGCTACCCCCGCGACCCGACCCCGGATAAGCGGAAGAAGATGGATGGATGGATGGATTTTCCGAGGCAGTTGTTTAGCCACATGCCGTGACTGTTCAATAACCATGTCAGCCACAAGGAGTCGTGTTGAGGGACGCACGATTCGCCAGGTATGACTTTGACATCTTTGAATAGCCGTCGGTGTTGTTGCTTGACAGCGATAGTCAATTTGTGTGGCTGACGGTCCACTTTTGTACGTAATGAGATGTTCCTGTCCTTTGTTGAAGTAGGTATTCAACAAGCACAACTCATGACTCTCGACAAACTCAAGAATGCGTTTGCCATCCTCATTCCGTTCTCCATATCCAAAACCACCATGCGTGTTGTTGAACCCATCAGTTTTCTCTCCGACGTGGCAGTTGAGGTCGCCACCAATCAAGATTGTTTTGGATGCTGGTATTGTTATGATGGTGTCGGAAAATGCGGTCCAGAAGCCATTTTTCACTTCCTCGGATTCGCCCGTCTGTGGCGCGTATGCAGAAAAGATGGTCATTGTCTGCTTTTCTATGCGAAGCTTGACCCACATTAGACGTGAGTTGACGCGTACAACTTCCAGCACTTCTTGAGCCAGCGGTTCTTTGATGAAGATTCCAACACCGTTTTGAGCTGTGTTTTGACCATTCCAAAATAATTTGAACTTCTCTTTGTTGATGTTGATGTGACAGACGCCATTTGATTTCCATCGGGTTTCTTGGGTTAGGGTCCTGATCCCACCTCCTGAACAATAACAGTTAAACAAAATTACAGGCCTAGAATTCCCTAAATGAATATTGCCGGCCACATGTCTCTGTCACGTTTTACCTCGTAAACCTTGTAAACTTGTCCCTGTTCTTGAAATATTTTGATAACAGTCAAATATGGTGGACATGAACATGTATTACCAAAGTTTTAGACAAAGTGTGAAATGTGTAGCTGAAGGAGGACCTGTTGGAGATGATACTCAGCTTTTACCACACAATGTATCTAAAACTGAGTTATAGTCATTTTTGTAATTGGTTTGGTGGATCTGGTGGCCATCTTGAATAAAGCTGACTTTACAAGGTAATCTGTTAACAGACAGATACGCGCTCACACAAATGGAAACATTAGACTATTTAACCTTCAAAGAGGGGCTGTAATTAGTTTAAATACAATTAATATAGAAAAATATGTGAAGAAACATACCTTTTTTTTGACAGACTGTATTTTTTCCCATCCTGCCTCAGTAATTGTCTCAACTTCTCAGATTTTTCATTCATTCAACCTTTATTTCTACAAGTTAATCCCATTGAGCCTCGAGGACTCATTTACAAGACAGACGTGTCTACAAAGAAAGAATGATGACAACAGCAACAACAATAGACAATCATAAGAGAGATTTGTCTTGCAGAGACTTTATGGAGGCTTATGAGAAGTTTTACATCAACAAGCAGCTCTTTAAGCATGTGGGCAAACACTGCAGCCCTCAGCCAGATTCTGCCTACAGGCTTCTCAGACAACCCCCTCACCACCAGATATTATTTTTAGAGCTGTTTTGATTGGTGGACTGACAGCTATTTCCAAAGTGCAGTGGTAAAATGTGGGCGACCCTGTGAACTCTGCTAAGAGCCACCTGTAAGCTCCTCTCACAGCGACAGACATGTGTTGATGGAACTGGACTCAAGCCAGCGTGGGGCTGTCCGTGTTAAAGTTTATTACAGGACATGATTCTTTGACTTCTTGTAAAAATGCTACTGGGCTCAACACTTTGTTTTGTCACCACACCAACAGTTAATGCCAGTTTTGAGAAAAATATTGCACACTAAGACCAACAATGCAATGAAATGCTGAGGACGAGAACCGTCTCGACTCGTCAAAAACAACAAGAAATACCAAAGCATGCAGCAAAACTACAAAAACAAGGTGCCAAAAGTGAAAAACATCTACAGCAGCATGGTCCTGTTAGCAGCATGGTCCTGTTAGAAGAGTGGTACTGTTAGCAACATGGTCCTGTTAGCAGCATGGTACTGTTAGCAACATGGTCCTGTTAGTAGCATGGTACTGTTAGCAGCATGGTACTGTTAGCAACATGGTACTGTTAGTAGCATGGTACTGTTAGAAGAGTGGTTCTGTTAGCAGCATGGTCCTGTTAGCAGCATGGTCCTGTTAGAAGAGTGGTTCTGTTAGCAACATGGTACTGTTAGCAGCATGGTCCTGTTAGCAGCATGGTACTGTTAGCAGCATGGTACTATTAGCAACATGGTCCTGTTAGCAGCATGGTACTGTTAGCAATGGTTCTGTTAGCAGCATGGTCCTGTTAGCAGCATGGTCCTGTTAGAAGAGTGGTTCTGTTAGCAACATGGTACTGTTAGCAGCATGGTCCTGTTAGCAGCATGGTACTGTTAGCAGCATGGTACTATTAGCAACATGGTCCTGTTAGCAGCATGGTACTGTTAGCAATGGTCCTGTTAGCAACATGGTACTTTTTTCATTCGACCTATATTTATACAGGCTAGCCTCGTTGAGCCACGGGGACTCATTTACAAGAGGGACCTGTCTCACTCACACCCAGGGTCAATTTAGAGTTACCAATCAGCCTAACATGCATGTTTTTGGACACCGGAGCACCCGGAGAAAACCCACGCATGCACGGAGAGAACATGCAAACTCCACCCAGAAAGGCCCCCGGACCGGGATTTGAACCGGGGACCTGCTCGCTGAGAGGCAGAAGCTCTACCAGTTGTGCCACCGTGCTGCCCAACTGTTGTACTGTTAGCAACATGGTCCCGTTAGCAGCATGGCTAGCAGCATGGTCCTGTTAGAAGAGTGGTTCTGTTAGCAACATGGTACTGTTAGCAGCATGGTCCTGTTAGCAACATGGTACTGTTAGCAGCATGGTACTGTTAGTAGAGTGGTTCTGTTGGCAGTGAGGTTCTCTTAGCAACATGGTCCTGTTAGCAGCATGGTACTGTTAATAGCATGGTACTGTTAGCAGCATGGTACTATTAGCAACATGGTCCTGTTAGCAGCATGGTACTGTTAGCAACATGGTCCTGTTAGCAACATGGTACTGTTAGCAACATGGTCCCGTTAGCAGCACGGTCCTGTTAGCAGCATGGTCCTGTTAGCAGAATGGTCCTGTTAGCAACATGGTCCTGTTAGCAGCATGGTCCTGTTAGCAACATGGTACTGTTAGCAGCATGGTCTGTTAGCAACATGGTACTGTTAGCAGCATGGTACTGTTAGCAACATGGTACTGTTAGCAACATGGTACTGTTAGCAGCATGGTACTGTTAGCAACATGGCACTGTTAGCAACATGGTCCTGTTAGCAACAGGGTACTGTTAGCAGCATGGTACTGTTAGCAGTATGGTACTGTTAGCAGCATGGTACTGATAGCAACATGGTACTGTTAGCAGCATGGTACTGTTAGCAACATGGTCCTGCAGCATGATACTGTTAGCAACATGGTCCTGTTAGCAGCATGATACTGTTAGCAACATAGTCCTGTTAGCAGCATGGTACTGTTAGCAGCATGGTACTGTTAGTAACATGGTCATGTTAGCAGCATGGTACTGTTAGCAACATGGTCCTGTTAGCAGCATGGTACTGTTAGCAACATGGTCCTGTTAGCAGCATGGTACTGTTAGCAACATGGTCCTGTTAGCAGCATGGTCCTGTTAGCAACATAGTCCTGTTAGCAGCATGGTACTGTTAGCAGCATGGTACTGTTAGCAACATGGTCCTGTTAGCAGCATGGTACTGTTAGCAACATGGTCCTGTTAGCAGCATGGTATTGTTAGCAGCATGGTACTGTTAGCAGCATGGTACTGTTAGCAGTAGCAACGTAGCAGCTTGATGGTAATAATGACTACAGCAACTGCCCTACAGAACCGGGTCCGGCTGACACAGAACATCCCAGGTTTCCCAGCAGAACCGAACGGGTCTGTGGAGTTTGGTCCATACAGGCAGATGGAGGATCATGGAGACGGCCGCCATGACAGACCGGAGTCTGAGTCAGAGTTTGGAAGGGGGGCTGGGAACTAAACCATGATGCAGCAACACACAAAACTCCAAAAGTGCATCACTGTCATACCCACAGCATGGATGTGCAGACAGAGTAGGTGCAACAAAAGTTAAAACAAAAGCAACATGAACAAAAAAAAAGAACTCTCATCACCATTCTGCAGTGCACGTGAGGTCAGAGTCTTTACAACAGTTACCTACAACAACTCAACACCGCATGCAGTGTTTTCCCAAGGTCCTCTGCCTTGGCAGGGCGCTCACGGGGGGAGGAGGGGGAGACACCTCTGTTTTGTGCTCTAGCTTAGCACCACGTTAGTGCTAGAAGTTGTTGATGGTGGGGGGGCTTAGCCTGGTTAAAACCAGACCCTTGTCCTTCACTTCGCTTCGGACTAGGGTCTGGACTTTCTCCATTGAGAAACGATTCTTGCTGGAGGCGTGGCCTCTGCTGATGGCTGCTCCCCCGTGGTCTTCTGAACTTGACTTCAGCTCCGCCTCCTGCTGAATTTTCTCTCGCTGCCTTTGTATATTCTGTGTTTATATGTTAATAAAACTTTCTAATAAAATAAAATAAAACCATGGATCGCTGGTCCAACACACCAGAAACCAGGAAATCTGATGGGACTCGGGCAGCAACGTAAAACACGAGTTTAATTCTCTCGTGACAACCTGAGGCATCAGCGGAGGGAGAGGAGGAGGAGGGAGCGAGGAGCGATTACTTGACTTTTGGCAAAAAAACAAAAGAAAACTCCAGATAAGGGATTAAGAAGGGGAAATTAATACATTTGTGTCACATATAAAACAGTCCTGCATTGCTTTGCATCGCTTTGAATGAGAACATGCGAATGCTCGCTGGCTGCACTGGGACAGGTGGGGACGTGGGTTAGGGGCCAAAAACTCCACCTTCTGTTCTCTGATTGGTCCGGTCAAAAATCGGCCGGAGAAATCGTTGTCTATGGGAGAAGTCCCAGACTGTGCAGTGAAGGGAAATGAGAATTGAGCGGAGCGGTGCAGGAAGGCGAGGGCCAGGCTAATATATATATATTATAATTATATATTTTATAATTGAGAATATATTGAGAATGAACATTTTGGTCTTGAACCACTTTGGACATGTCTGCCTGCCTGGGAGGAGTCGACGAGGGACAAGCCCCCAGAAACCATCTTGGCTACAGCAAACTGGTTGGTCCACTTAAGTTGTTTACTTGGTGGGGTAGCTTCAGTTTGCTTTGGACTGCTCTGACTGACGAAGCCCTCTGGAGTGAGGGTGAAACGTTTCTACTAAAAAGAAACTGTCCAGATGAACTGATTGAGAATGAGCGGATTTGATACCTGGACTATTGAGAATGAACTTTCTGGTCTTGAACCACTTTGGACATGTCTGCCTGCCTGGGAGGAGTCGACGAGGGACAAGCCCCCAGAAACCATCTTGGCTACAGCAAACTGGTTGGTCCACTTAAGTTGTTTACTTGGTGGGGTAGCTTCAGTTTGCTTTGGACTGCTCTGACTGACGAAGCCCTCTGGAGTGAGGGTGAAACGTTTCTACTAAAAAGAAACTGTCCAGATGAACTGATTGAGAATGAGCGGATTTGATACCTGGACTATTGAGAATGAACTTTCTGGTCTTGAACCACTTTGGACATGTCTGCCTGCCTGGGAGGAGTCGACGAGGGACAAGCCCCCAGAAACCATCTTGGCTACAGCAAACTGGTTGGTCCACTTAAGTTGTTTACTTGGTGGGGTAGCTTCAGTTTGCTTTGGACTGCTCTGACTGACGAAGCCCTCTGGAGTGAGGGTGAAACGTTTCTACTAAAAAGAAACTGTCCAGATGAACTGATTGAGAATGAGCGGATTTGATACCTGGACTATTGAGAATGAACTTTCTGGTCTTGAACCACTTTGGACATGTCTGCCTGCCTGGGAGGAGTCGACGAGGGACAAGCCCCCAGAAACCATCTTGGCTACAGCAAACTGGTTGGTCCACTTAAGTTGTTTACTTGGTGGGGTAGCTTCAGTTTGCTTTGGACTGCTCTGACTGACGAAGCCCTCTGGAGTGAGGGTGAAACGTTTCTACTAAAAAGAAACTGTCCAGATGAACTGATTGAGAATGAGCGGATTTGATACCTGGACTATTGAGAATGAACTTTCTGGTCTTGAACCACTTTGGACATGTCTGCCTGCCTGGGAGGAGTCGACGAGGGACAAGCCCCCAGAAACCATCTTGGCTACAGCAAACTGGTTGGTCCACTTAAGTTGTTTACTTGGTGGGGTAGCTTCAGTTTGCTTTGGACTGCTCTGACTGACGAAGCCCTCTGGAGTGAGGGTGAAACGTTTCTACTAAAAAGAAACTGTCCAGATGAACTGATTGAGAATGAGCGGATTTGATACCTGGACTATTGAGAATGAACTTTCTGGTCTTGAACCACTTTGGACATGTCTGCCTGCCTGGGAGGAGTCGACGAGGGACAAGCCCCCAGAAACCATCTTGGCTACAGCAAACTGGTTGGTCCACTTAAGTTGTTTACTTGGTGGGGTAGCTTCAGTTTGCTTTGGACTGCTCTGACTGACGAAGCCCTCTGGAGTGAGGGTGAAACGTTTCTACTAAAAAGAAACTGTCCAGATGAACTGATTGAGAATGAGCGGATATATATTTTATATTAATACATTAATATTATTATCATATATTACATTTAAGAAAATGATCAAAATGAATTTAAAAAATATATATATGAAATGACGTAATGTGTATTGTATTAGTTAGAAAATTAGAAAGAGTTAGTCATTTTGTACTGTTGGTGGAAGATTATTATTGTTTAATCTGATTGTTTGAAAAAAGGGGCAGATATAATAAGATTTATTCTTCTTTCTGCTACCTTTCATTTTTTTTATATTTTGTACGTTATCATTTATGGGATTGTCTTGTATTGTGTTTCTTTTGTAAAAAAAAAATGAACAAATTTAATAAACATATCAAAATGTTCAGCTTATTCAGGACATTCCTGCTGGGATTTTTGGCGTTTCTGCAATTTAAACTTTTAGAAACATTTAGCTTTTTTTTTCTCATAAATGTAGCTCTCCACATCCTTCAAACCCTTTGTGCTGTTTAAAATATTACACATTTCAGATTTTGTTCTGATTCAGCTTTTTCAGCTTCTTTCAGCTAAATTTAGTGTTCTCAGATTTTTCAGCTATGTTTTAGGTATTTTTATAGTAATTTTAGCCCCTTTTATTTTTTTTTATTTTTTTTGCTTTTTCCATCTACTTTTTGTTTACTATTTTTTATACATTTCTACCATTTTCTGCCTTAAAACCCTTCAGGTTTTATTTTTCTGCTTTCAGCTAATGTCAGATGTTCAAATTAAACTCATTATCAGTTTAGTGATAAAAGCTTTTCAGCAGCTTTCAACAAAAAGTTAGCAATTCACACTAGTTCACATATTCACTGCACTTTCGCAGGAAATGCAATTTCTCTAGTTTTATTTATTCATAAACTTACAGCAACATGTAACTATCATGACTTGTATTTATTGGAAAAAACACAAATGCAGAGGATCCTGTGAGGGTTAAACTAGCAGGCGTTTAAATATTAAGACGGTGGAATTACTTGGCTCTATTAGTAAACCTTTGGGATCTGGATTTAAGCTTCTGTGTCTGATAATACAATTGCCACAGCTAATTTATTTTCTAATGGAAGGGAGTCCCCGAACACCACATAATCAAGTGAATAGTTCTTTAGCCTGTTTTGTGTATAGCGTGTTTCATGAAAATCTATTAAGTCTAAAGTCCTGATAATCAACCCAGTGCAATAGGGACATCCTCTGTGGTGATGACATCAATAAAACATAAAGAAACACTTTAGCGATATGCAAACCAATTATTTTCACAGCCTTTACTTCACAACCTTTTTAATATTTTTTTTTAATGGAAATCCTGCTAATAATTCAGACATTTTGAGTAAATTATCATTTATCTTATGTAGGAGCAGTAAGACTGAAATTATAACTATCAATGTCGTCACCACACAAAGGATGTTCTGCACTCAGACTGAAAAAAATTAGGACCTTAATGTCTTCCTGGCAACATTTCAAGAATTATA
>JBBPBX010004165.1:51670-78241 GCA_038048925.1 Garcialebias charrua | reverse complement strand
ACTTATACGCCCAAGTGACATATTTATGGATTATTTTCTACCATATTTATAAACCTAATTTTGGCTTAGATATGACCATTTTCATTCATTCTGACAGAAAATATTGAACACTACCTATGTTTTGTTTTTTGAATGTCCAGAGGTATGGAAGCAGTTATTTCCCATATTTCAAATTAAAGAGGACCAGACTTAACTTTTTTAGATTGAACACTACCATTTTCAGCCACTAGATGGCAGTCAAGTACTGTAGTATGACATGCTATTCCATCATGTAATAGGTCAAAGTGGCTATTAATGACACAATCGGCTTGCCATAGTCTGCCACCGTCGTCCAGCTCGCTTGGAGCAACCATCAAATCAGTTTAATTTTGCTTCGCCACCCCAGAAAAATGCAGATAATTTGACCAATGAAGTGCATTTATTAAGTAAAAGTTCAAATGAGACACACCTTCGTTATAATGTTGAGCAAACAAATACGTGTTTTAGGTGCTTATCTTGTTAAATTTCAAAGAAATGTGCAGCGTTCTTCCTTTCTGATTTCCTCTCTGTCTCTGCGTTCCCGGAGCACTGAGGCAGCAGATACTTTTGAAATGCAGCTGATTTGACTGTTGAAGGGGACCACATATAGGTCTTTAAAATTTTTATGTTATGTCTGTGTGCTATCTTGACAATATTAATTCATTTTAATACACAAAATAATTCTTAGATAATCAATTATACCCTTTTTAATTCTGCCATTTTTAACTTTCGTTTTGAACGACCGGTTTCTGATACTGAGTTCTGAAGTCCACGCCCTTCAACAGATCTGTTTACGCCCTCTGTAACAGCCAGTATCTGTAATGTGTTGTTGTTTTAAAATTAGCTCTTTTTTTATTACTCATTTGACTTACTGTTAGTGCTAGCTTAAGATAACTTACCGAAACCCGTCTGAGCGCGCCGCAATTTGCTGCTCCTTTTAGCATGAGACCACCCGAATCCGAAGCTAATGTTAGCTTGTTCCTCTTCCGGTGTTCGCCAGCTCCGCTCGTTGCACGCGGCGATTTTGGGAGTTATCGCTGTTCCAGTCAAGACAACACAAAGTTCACCAAGTGTCTCCCGTAAATTAATCCGTAAGGAGAAGGTCCTCGCTGCTGCGAGGCTGCGCGAGGCTGTACAGTTGAAGCTCCGCTCCATCCGCCAGAAGAGGGTCCCGTTGCCGCCGGTCCCTACGCCGGGGGTCTGCTCGTTTAATTTTTACCGGCTGCGCGTTGGGAGCGATCGCAAATACACTAAAAATTGAACTAAAACATAAAAATAACAATTATACTTTATTTATAAAGCCATTTAAAAAAACCACAGCTGCAACAAAGTGCTGTACACATGAAATTAAGAACATATAAACAAAAGATGAGATGAAATCATGAAAAACAACAGTCATGTGTTTAATACAGAAGTGGGTTGAGCCCAGAGCCATATAAAGTGAGAGTTCCGACACTCTTTGAACTCGCCGACAGGCGGTCAATCGTTCCAAACTACGGCTATGGAAACCTTGTGGAGCTGCGCCCTCTGGCGGCGACGGAGCGCTACTGCAGGCAGAGTCAGACTGTAACCAGAGCCATGGAACAAATCGCCCCCTCCATGACCCACGTGACTTCCGCATTCCATTCTTACAATGGAACTCTATGGAAGTGTTGCACGTTAACTCTCACTTTATATGGCTCTGGTTGAGCCTAACCAGGGGTTGCTAGGTAAGGGGCTGGACTCATGTTGGGGTGGGTTGTGGCTGCGGTTGGCTGCGGTTGGCTGCGGTTGGCTGCGGTTGGCTGCGGTTGGCTGCGGTTTGTGACGTCACAAACCACAGGAAGTGCAAAACGAACTGTATTTTATCAAAGATAAATAAATCTACTTAGAGTAAATAAACCACTGGGTGCATTTTTTTGGCCTTAGGACTGTTTTTTTATGAAGTAAATACCCAAAGTTGAGTAAAAAAAACATTAAAAAGTGAATTTTGAATATGTGGTCCCCTTTAAAGTCCTTTTATTAAGGAAAAGTTAGACTGAGACACACCTTTACTATAACTTTGAGCAAGCGAATAAAATGTTTTTTTGTGGTTATCTTGTTAAATTTTGAAGAAATGCACAGCATCTCGTCCCTCTGTGCGCGCCCACTTCCCCGCATTGGCTTTTGAAATGCAGCTGATTTGACAATCAAAGTGTATTTATTAAGTAAAAGTTAGACTGAGACACAGCTTTACTATAATTCTGAGCAAACAAATAATTGTTTTTAAGTGTTAATCTCGTAAAATTCTTGTTAAAGTCCATGCACGCTCTCGTGGCTGCCATTTGGCAACCAATCGATTTTTGACACAACACCGGCCCACATTTCTGGGTTCGGACCATATTTCCGGGTTGTCAGCGGTGATGTGTAACAAATGAGATGCATCAGTGGTGACGCATAATAGATGCAACATATACAGCCAAGTGACGTATTTATGGATTTTTCCAATTTATGAGACGTGTTTGGACTGATGCGACTCATAGGGTGGTTTATGGCGAAAAATACGGTAACTAAAAAGTTACAAACACATTTTACTTATTTTTCCTGTGTATTTTTAAATATTTTTATGTGATGACTTGTGGTTAGAAAGTTTTCCACTCAATCACGTGAAAAAAAAAACAATGAGTTTGTGTGCAGTTTCCAAATAATCCCAACAATTATTGAAACTAAAAGCAACAACGGTTATGGGATTATTTAGGCACTTTCACAAAATGGTCATCAATTTATTTTTAAATCAAAAATCATTTATTATTGCACCGTCTTTCAAGGAGTAGAGACGGGCTCAGAACAAAGAAACAAAGAACATCAGTTCATGCAGTGTCAAGCACAAGTGCACACGCCCTGTGTCCGCCCAAAAACTAAGGCCAGAAGCTATTGTATACCCGGATATGTTGTCGGTACAAAGAAGTGCTTGAAGATCCTCTTTTTTTTGGTGGGGGGGAGAAAATACACTTCACATGTGCGTGATTGCATGCGTTTAATGAAAAGGAGAGGCTTGTGAACAAAGAAAAAATCAAAACAAACTCATGTGAATTTGGTATTCATCTAAAACAAAGTTACTTCCGAGCCTTTTAGCAGTCACTTGTTGTAACACCCATTGTTGTGTACGATTGTGCACAATAAATGTGTTTCTGTGAGGTAACACTCACAACTGATCTGACGTGCAACACTGTACAACAAAACAATGTGCTCCCAAAGTTCCTGTAAATAATGAAGTACTTGCCCTGCAGATACAGGTTCCACGACTCATGCATACGTGTTGCTTTGTTACTGAATGTGCACATTCATCTTTATACACAGTCACTTCATGTCGTCCGAAGAAACAAAACAAATCATAAAGCTTAAACATGAAATCTGGCAAGTGGTACTAATTCAAAGGCCAAGCATTCCTTGAAGGTTTGCATATTTGCCCTTCATGCCAGAGTTTTACACTAAGGTCAGTTTATTTTAAGAGGGGCTGCCATGTTGGTCAAACCATGTGAACAACATTATTTAAGATCTTGCAGGATGCGTTAGTACTGTACTGTATTTGGAATATGTGTTGGAGGCGACTCTTGGATATCACTGCACAAAATTTTAGCTCAATATCTGTAATAGGTTGAGTTATTTTGGTGTTTGCTAAGGTTGATTAGCTGTGGTGGACATCTTGAGTAGGGTTGATTCCCAAAGTTACTCATATAAAATTATTACTATCTTGAAGTTACATTCATTCAACCTTTATTTAAACAGATCAGTCACATTGAGCCTCGAAGACTCATTTACAAGTCAGATCTGTTGGACAGACAATAAAAGTAGTGAAAAATAACACATAGGGTTTGGAGACAAAAAAAATATATAACACATTTTTGACCTCTGTTTGAAGGTCAAAAATGTGGTAATGAAAAAAAAAGTATTGCACACAAGCACATAGTGACGCCGACATTACGCAGAGGGCAGGGGGGACTCAAAGGTGGTTGAGCAACCAGCTCATAGATCTGTGCACACTCATGGGGGGGAGGGGGGATGCCGAGGACGGCCAGAGGCGAGAGTCCTGAAATGATGACAGAATGTTTATTCAGCTGTGTTCCTTTGAAAAGTCCATGGAATTCCTCAGTAGCAGGTTTGGGAGGTGTGAGAGCGTCAGGTTTAAAAAACTTCTACAGGTGTGTTGAGATAAGACGGCCTGTCAAGGCCAGTCAGGGAGCCGAATGTCAGATAAACACGATTGTTTTGGGAACAGGCAGAACTTTAATGACATCTACCTTCAGTCTGTGTCGGTCCACTCGCTTCCAAAATGTCCAAATTAAAATGACCATACCAATGGAACGTGCCTTAGAAAATCCCGAGATCTAATCCATTCAGCCAAAAGTCTGGGTTTTCGAGACATGAACCAAGCCATCATGTAAGGCAGGCAGCCTGACCAGGTCCAGATTTGCTGCCAACGTCTTCCCTTTGTGTTGATAGACCAGGAACCAGCCAAATCCAAAAAGCAGGAACCAGTTATCATAAATCCAATTAAATATGCGTCCTTAAGATCCACAGATGACAGCAGAGATAGACACGTCATCAAGTCTTCCAAGTCGATGAGATATCCAGCTGTGTGCATGCCAACAGGGCAAATCGGCTCGCCTACAGCCTGTCTTCTTTTTGAAGAAATGTTATCAGTTGTGTTGAGGGACCAACTGACCAAATTGAAGTCCATAGTTATGATTCGGAAGATTTTTAGAAGAGAGGCTCTCAGACAGTTTCACAGACAAGACAAAGCAAAAGCAAAGCGGAGACTGAGAGGAGACGTCCTGCCCTTGAGAAGAGCAAGCAACATTGCGATTAGTCTACGGGTAATGAGATATGTGTACCACATTACAATAAGGCTCCCCTTATCCACAATATTCCTGGAGGTGTCACTGTAGAAGCGAATGTGCATTGAACTTCCGGTCCGACACCGGAAGTGCCTGTTTTCCATAGGCGGACTATGGATCGCGGGTGTTTTTGAAAGTTATTTTCATTCATTTTATCGGAGCAAACACAGCTTTTGTTTAAACGGAACGTTTACAGAAATGTCCTACCGGGGTTCAGGTACCTGCTGTGCTGTTCGCGGCTGCACCGACAACCGGACCAAGCTAAATCTTTGGCTAAAACAACAGTGTTTTCAACACGAACCCAAAACAAAGAAAGAGTGTTCCTGCATCCTACTCTATGGCTGTGTCTGCGCGATCAGGTAACATCTGTAATTTCTTTTTATTCAGGGAGGGTTTAATAATGAGAGTTTTGGATGATTTACTGTCTTAAAATGATATATGTCAGGCGCGACCAGTATTTTTAGCCGAGATAGATGCTAACAAACCTTAGCCGAGAGGCCGGAGCAAACGCGTTCGCTATTTATGTATTTTTAAATTATGTCAGCGCGATCAGGTCACATCTGTTATTTCTTTTTATTCGGGGAGGGATATTAATGAGAGTTTTGGAAGATTTACTGTCTTAAAACGATAGATCTCAGACGCGACTGGTATCTTTAGCCGAGATAGCAGCTAACAAACCTTAGCCGAGAGGCCGGAGCAAACACGTTCGCTATTTATGTATTTTTAAATTATGTCTGCGCGATCAGGTCACATCTGTTATTTCTTTTTATTCGGGGAGGGATATTAATGAGAGTTTTGGAAGATTTACTGTCTTAAAACGATAGATCTCAGACGCGACTGGTATCTTTAGCCGAGATAGCTGCTAATAAACCTTAGCCGAGAGGCCGGAGCAAACGCGTTATTTTTAAATTATGTCTGCGCGATCAGGTAACATCTGTAATTTCTTTTTATTTGTCCCTCCTCTTTTAACAAAACGAGTGGTGTTCCCACATTTTTAATGAACTAAAACAACAAAGTTTGGACTGTCTTCAACTGTATTACTCGCATGTAAACAAACGGTGTTTCCGGTCAACCGGAAGTCGTGTGCACATTTCGCGCAAAGCATCATGGGACGTAGGAATAATGTGGATATGGCTAATAGTTTATAGATATGTTATTAATTCCTCTATAACCACTTTATAAATCATTAATAACTGCTTATTATGCATTAATTAAGGGTGACAGAGAGAATCTGACCAGGCAGTTTCTTGCCAAATAGTGAGCCTGGTCTGGTCACCTATATCCAACAATGTTCAGTCAGGTAATCTGGACAGTATCTTTTTCTTTCTTTTTTTCTTTTTTTGTGCTGAGGCGTTTCACCCTCCATCCAGAAAGCTTCATCAGTCTCAGGAAACACCAAACTACCTTATACCTTGTGCTTACAAGGTAGTAACTTAGTCTGAAATGTTTAATATAGCAACTCTAGATTAAATATATAGGTGAACAGACTTGACTCACTATTTGACAACAAACTGGTCAGTTTTGTCTATGTCACCCTTAATTAATGCATAATAGGCAATTATTAATGATTTATAAAGTGTTTATATAAACTATTTATTAGCATCTATAAGGGGAGCCTTATTGTAAAGTGGTACCGAGATATTTTGCTAACGCTACAGACAAACAAACAAAGATAAAAAAAACAAAAGTATTATCCTTTTTGAATGGGACACAATGAGCATGTTAAAAATTCCTAATTTGATAAATGTATTCAATTTTTGGATACCATCTTTTCATTTTTAACTTAACATGAGTTTTTTTGAAGTTAAGAATAAATGCAAAGACGCAATCAGTTTATATTTATTACTATATAATTCAAAGTACAGGTATACGACCTTCCTTGTAACACACTGTATTTACCATTTTAAAATGTATTAGACGTGTTTGTTTTTTCTTTACACACAGACGATCTGTAGAGATAGAGAACAGAGAACAAACCACACGTTCAGGAGCCAAAGGCTGCACTGTATGCGATGAGTGTGTAGAGTTAAGCTTCAAGCACCTAATAAATGCATTATATCCTTTAGTGAGCCATTCTATTGATTAATATCCCCTGTGCTGCTTTCCTGAGTAAATTATGCATTGCTGTCCGAGGCAGGGCTGGGGAAATCTTTAGTCACTTTGAGAGTCACTATCTCTGTGACTCTATAGCTTGGCCTTGTCGCACCAAAACTGGGATGCAGGAAAATAAACCTTTTACTGTCCTGAAAGGAAATGAGGAACACAGAGTTTGGGCTGCGGGGTGGAGGGCGCTGCAGCAAGGCTTTCATACACAATGTACCAGGTTTATGTCTCTGCAACTTGCAAGTGAGAGCCAACTGGCTTTTTTGACATAATGCCCAGTCCCTGACCCACATTAAAACACTCTGTTTGCCATACCAGGATTTGCTTCATCTTCTTTTCCTGGCCACTGACTTTTCACCCGTGAATTCTTGGGGAGGCACATGCAGTGCATTCAGTACATTCACCAGTAACGTTTATATCATGTTCTTTGTTGCAGTGCTACTTTCTAAAACAATATATTGCAGCTCATTCAAAGGCTGAAAATATTAGGAACCACTGTCTTAATACATGATTTAGTATCAATATATTACACTCGTTTTAACACGTGACCACTTAAGATGCCTTGTAGAATGCCCAAACTCTCAATGTACTGTAAGTACATCTCTGTCCTTTCAAGCACAAGGAGGATAGTAATTAAGCTAAAAGTACAAGTATTTGGATTGATCCAGAGGTCTAATAAGATTAAATCAATATGCAGGTCAGCAAATAAATATTGCACACTTACAGTAACCCCCCTGGAAGAGTTGCTGCAGTGTTTTTGTTTTTTCCTTTAGCCATGCTGCAAGAAGTCTATTTTGAAGATCATGTAAACATTTAAACTGTCACCTTGAGAACATCTCTAGAACGTGCCTCACCTTACAGTACACGTGCAAAAATAGCTATACCGTTCCATTCATGAGGTAAATAATGCCAGGGAAAATAATCTGGGTGGGGCGGTACTGTAACTGAGGAAAGTCCTTGTTTGATTGAGAACGTATAGTACTCTTACTGCAGCGTATTATTCTGCATTGGAGAAGGGTTTCACAAAGCTGAACTAATCAATTTTAATCCCTTTGACAAAGAATAAGGTCTTTTGTAGCGTTGGTTTCTACGGTTCTGGCACTGGGTGTCAGAGCGTGTTCTGCAAGTTGAAGGAAAGTGTTGTGACTTGACAAATGTAATCAGGGAAAACTGGATTTGTTGCTGCATGTCACATAAACAGAAACTATATGAAGCTAAAGTAAGCATCCCAAGAAGTCATTGCCATCTTTTATTTAAATTTAAACAACAGCAGAGAGTGAAACTGCATCTAGCACTAGCCTTATCATGGAAACAATTAGTTTCTTTTTGAGATAGTTTCCCATCAGGGGAAGAAGTGATTGGCCAGGTGTGAACAGGAATGTTCAAATAAAAGGCTGAAATCTCTGCTGTACCTTACAATATCATTGACTATGTCACTTGATCTGTATTGGAGTCATGCAACCCAAACAGTAGATAAGGTGTAGCAAGTCTAAGTATACAACACAAACATAGTCTTTCAAACTGAGCACGTTGCTGCTCAAACCATTCTCGTTTTATCCATGAATGTAGGATGGTGTACCCTGAACCCTGATTAGTGCACATAAACCCCTGATTAACCTCCTCTTCAGGTGCAGAAAGTTCTCTGGTTCTTGACTGAACACAATAGGATTAGAACAATCAACTCCTGGTCGGCATGTCTGACACGTAGACACAGACAACCAGATATCCTAGGATGCCGATGTCCGGAAAGAAGGGGTGACGTCACTGTCCCCGAGTCGGTGGAGAGCTGGCGCTGTGAGATTATGCTGATGAAACAGGCAGTTTCTGTATTTCCTCTGTGCAGCTACATGACAGAAAGCACCATTTATTTCCTCAAAGGGGCTGCATAGACAGAGAGAAAAGTTGCTGATAGGATACTTTTGAAGAAACAAGTGAAAAGAATGCTTGGGAGATATTGTTCAACCTGACAGTAGCTGTCTAGTCCTCAATCTTCTTGCAGAAACTGCAGCAAAAGGAGCTGTGCTTTCAGACACAAAGTAGTCTTCGGCTGAAGGTTTGTCTTCAACTAAGAATAGCTACTCAGTGTGAATTGCACATGCTCTATAAACTCAACTGTGTTAGGTACATACTGTACTCACTGTAACAGTCAAATGCAAAAAGAAAGAATAAGAAAACATATCTTGGTGTCTAAGCTAATGTGACTGATTTTTATTCCACATCAGTTTTGCAGCAGTTACTTTTCTGCCTGTTTGTATCTCTCTTTTTTTTTTTTTTTGCAATACATCTAGTACATGAAACATTAATGTAACAGTCTGTGGAACTGTTGTAAATAACAAGTCATCTATTGGTTAAAAAAATAAAAAATAAATGCAAAAGTGGCTGCGGTGTGCAGGATTTTTTATTATAGTTTGTGACATGTATACGATATCATACATAGATATTATATTGTAGATGTATATTTTCTTCTAGAATTGCACCGCTCAGGGTGGCTGCATGTTGGAGTAGCTCTGTTACTTTCATCATGAAATGTTGCTTATGAAGACTTTAAGTCCTCTTTTTCTGGATGTAAATCACTTTTTTTCAGATGTTTATTTACTCTAGTATCAGATGCTGTGCAGCTGGGAGGATTTTTACTGATAACTTTTTTACTTTAGGGCATTTGCTATGATGCGTAATCATGGCTGTTAGAATATGTTCTCATCTTAACTTGCTTTTGAGTTATGTTTAGGCATGTAACGGTACAAGTGGGTGTACCGAACCGTTTCGGTACACCACGTTCGGTTCGGTCCACCTGCGTACCGTTTCGTTTTTTTTTTTCACTCATTAAACGTTATTAACGGGGGAATATATGCACCGCGGAACAAAATTTCCTGGGCGCGTTTCAGCACGGAGCTATTATCGCGCAGCACGCGCAGCTTTTAGCCGTTAGCATCTCGTGCGGTCTCCTGTTTGTGAACGTTATAGCTTTCTTGTTAAAAGACGAGCGCACATTCAAAGCTGTGTGGACTTTGTTTCATGAAGACTCTGCAGCAGCAACACGTCTAACGTGAACGCGCTGGAAACTATGTCATCCGAACGTGAACGAAGAAACAGCAGCTGTATTAAAACTACTTCATCAGGTGATTCAGATCGGTCCAGAGCAAACACAAGCTGTATGAGTTTTTAAATCTCTGAATCTAAGTCTGAATGTTGTTATATGCGCAGGCTTTAAAGTTACTGGTCCTCGCTATGAGACATTCATCACGTCAACACTTCAAAAAGTTCAGCTCTTTATGAAAAAACTAATTGATGTTGTCAACAAGCTGGACCAGATTAAAGCCCTTCCCTGATGATGAAGAGTGATTCAACCGTTCAAGAGGTATTGTTCTTTTATTATTATTATTATCTAAATAATCTTTTTTTTATTTAAATCATAATCTTATTAACTTATTTTTTTTCTCTGTTTTTTATTTCCAGTCTGGGACAGAGGTAGCTGCTCTCTTCCACTTCAGGGAAATCCACCTGCAGCTAAGAAGTGTGTGATGACTGAACTGAACTCTGAACTTTTCCAGGACCTGTCCCACCAAGAAGAGGTTGTGAGTACAGTAATGAGGACAAATACAGCCACACTGCTGCTACTGGACAAAAACTTGATTAGTTAGATTGTAAACAGTCTGTTGCTGCTTATTGTTCTGGTTCTGACTGTTATTGTATTTATTAAGATTTTTATTATTGTTCATATAGTTTATTTATTGTAGAGTGCTGTTTATTTAAAATATCATCCAAATTGGTCACTTTTATTTATTACTACAATACAATACAAACGTATTTTTGGCATATTTTCAAAATAAACATTTTTGTAAGTCTTTATTTTGTCTTTTTTTTTGTACCGAAAATTAACCGAACCGAACCCTCCTTGTAATTGAACCAAACCGAAATGTGATTTTAGCGTACCGTTACACCCCTAGTTATTTTGTGTTATGAGTTCATGTTTTTCTAATTTACTTTGAAAGGTACATATGCAAGTTCTGTATCCAGTCACTTTTTGTTTATGTGCATGTTGTACTGCTGTTGTCCCCTGGGGGCAGTGAGAGTGAGTTCTTGTGTGTAAGCAGCACTGTTCTAACAACACTGCAGAAGAAGTTGATAACATGAAACATTAGCAATAAAGAGAAAAGGCAGCTATCTGACGAAAAAAAGTGTGGTTTATTAACATGAGTACTGAACAAGAAAACACAACAGGTTATGGGCCCAGGCACCGCACGGGAGGACGATGGGACAGACTAGTTTTCAACAGAGATGAAAACAACAGAGATGAAAACAACAGAGATGAAAACAACAACTTGTTCACGAATGCGGGAAAACTGGAGCGTGAGATCGATAGGCGGATAGGTGCAGCGTCCGCAGTGAAGCGGGCGCTGTACCGGTCTGTCGTGGTGAAGAGAGAGCTGAGTCAAAAGGCAAAGCTCTCAATTTACCGATCGATCTACGTTCCCACCCTCATCTATGGTCATGAGCTTTGGGTTATGACCGAAAGAACAAGATCTCGGATACAAGCGGCTGAAATGAGTTTTCTCCGCAGGGTGGCTGGACTCTCCCTTAGAGATAGGGTGAGAAGCTCAGTCATCCGGGAGGGACTCGGAGTAGAGCCGCTGCTTCTCCACATCGAGAGGAGCCAGTTGAGGTGGCTCGGGCATCTGGTTAGGATGCCTCCTGGACGCCTCCCTGGTGAGGTGTTCCGGGCATGTCCCACCGGGAGGAGACCCAGAGGAAGACCCAGGACGCGCTGGAGGGACTATGTTTCTCGGCTGGCCTGGGAACGCCTTGGGATTCCCCCGGAGGAGCTGCTCCAAGTGGCTGGGGAGAGGGAAGTCTGGGCCTCCCTACTTAGGCTGCTACCCCCGCGACCCGACCCCGGATAAGCGGAAGAAGATGGATGGATGGATGAAAACAACTACGAACTTTGGGAGGTAAAGTTCCTTGCTTACTTAAGAACGCTAGGCTTAAAAGACAACATCCTATCTACCATGGACCCAGATGAAGAGAAAAACGCAGAATGTTACGCAGAACTAATCCAGGTCCTCGATGATAAGAGTCTGTCGTTGGTCATGAGAGATGCCGCCGACGATGGAAAGAAAGCTCTGCAGATATTACGCAGCCATTACGCCAGCCAGGGTAAGCCCAGGATCATCGCCCTTTACACAGAGCTCACGTCCCTATTAAAAGAACCCGGCAAAACAGTGACAGACTATGTTTTACGTGCTGAAAAAGCAATAACGTCTCTGAGAAATGCAAAACAGGTTATTAGTGATGTACTAATAATAGCAATGATTCTGAAGGGACTGCCAGAATCATACAAGCCTTTTGCTATTCACACAACACAGAGCAGTGAAGAATTGACGTTCACTCAGTTTAAGAGCAGACTTCGAAGCTATGAAGAGACAAAAAAGTTTGAAAGCAACCCAAAATCAGATAATGTAATGAAAGTGGACATGACAACTGTAAACTGTTACAACTACGGACAGCGCGGGCACATGGCGAGAGACTGCCGCCAAAAGGCCGTTCCAAAATGATGCAGCTACCACAGAAGTACAACCCACAGTGACCAGACATGTAGAAGAAGACCGAAACGGAAAGATGATGCCAAGCAGACTTCAGACATGCAGGACAACCATGAGGAGGACCAGACCACGGTATTCAAAGTTGGCTGGAATCTTCTGCCTTGCAACATCAAGCTTAATGGAATAATGGTGGACTGTGGAGCCATATCACACATCATCACTGATGATGAAGAGCTGTTCACAAGAATTGACAAGACTTTTGATCCAAGTAGACACTACATGGAACTGGCAGATGGAAAGAAGATGAACAACGTTGCACTGAAGCGTGGTGATACACAGATTGAACTGTTGAACTCAAAGGGGAGGTATGGTAAAGTCACTCTGAAAAACGTTTTACTCATCCCATCCAACCCACAGAGCATATTTTCTGTGATATCAGCTACAGCTAATGGAGCCAGTGTAACATTCACAGATGGGCAAAATGAACTGCTGAGTAAAGATGGTACTGTGTTCCCTATTGAGGCACATGAGAAACTGTATTACCTGAGGATGAAAAGTAATAATGAAGGATGCATTGAGGAAAACTTAAATGACATGATCAACAGAGATAAAGTTAAGCTAGCTTGTGATCTGAAAACATGGCATGAAATATTAGGACATTGTAACATGGCTGACGTTATGAAATTACAAAATGTGGTAGAGGGAATGAAAGTCACTGACAACAGCAAAATGGAGTGTAACATCTGTACAGAAGGGAAATTTATAAACAGCAGAAACAAAGAGTCAGATGTTAAAACGAGCAAGCCACTAGAGTTAGTTCATACTGACTTATCAGGACCTGTTGACCCTACAGGCTTAGAAGGACACAGGTATGCTATTTCCTTTACTGATGACTTCTCAGGATCTATTGCAGTCTATCTTCTGAAAAACAAGTGATGTGACTAAAGCAAAAAAAAAAACACAGTTTCTGGCAGACTGTGCACCCTATGGGAATGTTAAGTGTTTTAGGTCAGACAATGGTACCGAGTACACATGTAATGACTTTCAAACACTATTCAGAGATAAAGGCATTGGACATGAAACGTCATCACTGTATTCCCCACACCAAAACGGAAAAGCAGAGAGACAATTGTAGTGAGATAGACCCCTCATGTCTGACCTGGGTTTACACCTTTTCACATCTCTCTGAAATTCTGAATGGTACACGGCTCCTGAGGCTCTCAATGAGACAAGTGGACACTATTTTATTACATTATTTAGAATCAAAACACAATAAGTCATAAGAGACTACCGTATCTTATTCCTCTATTTTTGTGTTAATGAATAACCTTGTGTTACTTGTATAAGCATTATTGAATCCAATGTTATTTCAAAATAATGATCACTTCTTCATATGATGAATCAAACGGTGAAAGTGAATTAATATGTCAGACTGAACTCAATCAGTTTTGTTAGAAGTTAGAACACAGTTTTAATCCACAACTTCTCCTCCTCCACCATAACCCTCAGCACTGGCTCTCCTCAGGGATGTGTGCTGAGCCCTCTTCTGTTCACTCTGCTCACATATGATTGTACAGCCACACTTCCAGGCTGTCATATTGTTAAGTTTGCAGATGATACAGCGGTGGTGGGATGCATCACAAACAATGATGAGTCCAGCTACAGACAGGAGGTGGAACACCTGGAGAGCTGGTGCAAAGAGAATAATCTTCACATGAATGTGAAGAAGACAAAGGAGATGATTGTGGACTTCAGAAGGAACAAACACACCCATGCCCCACTGAAAATAGGTGGGTCTGCAGTGGAAGTGGTCTCCAGCTACAAATACTTGGGTGTACACATGAATGATAACCTCAGCTGGAGCAACAACACCACCAGCCTGATCAAGAAAGGTCATCAGAGACTCTACTTCCTCAGACGGCTGAGACGAGCTGGTCTGAGCAGCCCAGTCCTCACCTCCTTCTACAGGTGTGCAGTGGAGAGCATCCTGTGCTCCAGCATCAACGTGTGGCATGGAGGCTGCACAGTTGAAGAGAGGAAAGCTCTGCAGAGAGTGGTGAAGGCTGCACAGAAGTCTGTTGGAGTCAGTCTCCCCACAATCACAGACATTTATACCTCCAGATGCAGGAAAAGAGCCACCTGCATCATGAAAGACCTCACTCATCCAGCACACTCACTCTTTGCCCCACTCCCCTCAGGACGGAGGTTGAGGAGCATCAAGTGTAGAACCACTAGACTGAGGAACAGCTTCTACCCTGAGGCTGTTAGACTCATGAATAAATAAAAATAAAATAAAAAATAAACACTGCAAAATATCACATCATACTGATGCTGATCTGTTTTCTTGTTGCTGTGTTCATCTGTGTTCATCTGTGACCATCTGCTCATACAAACTCATGTTCGTGCTGCTGTTTATTCCCACTATATTAGGCTTAGTGTATTACTAGTTGATGTTTTTCTTAGTTAGTTCTAGATGTTATTACTGTTTTTCTCTTTCATTTGTTGTTGGATGTAACTGGGACCTCGTGTACATAATCTCGTTTTCATCACATGTACCACATGCGGTGCAAATGACAATAAAGACTCTCTGACTCTGACTCTGACTCTCTGACTCTCTAATCAGTTGTTTTATGAAGCTGGCTCCAGTCTAATCTGTTCTCTCCCTTCATTCTAAACAACTTCTTCTCTGTTCTAAAAAACTGATCCTCTCCTATCTGAGTGACCTTCATCCACTGGTTCGTTTGGACCAATGGGGAAAGAACAAGTCTCATCTCAGATCCTTTCTTAAAGTTCTAAGCTTTTGCTGGAACTGTCAGAGTCTGCTGGAGTAAGCCTCAAACCATGGTCTTCTCCAAAGAACTGATGATCGTCTGGTCAACACGCTAATGACCACGTCATTCAGTTAAAGACTTATAACATGCCAAGTTATAAGTCATCTTCAACAGCTGAAAAAGCTCTCTTTTAGTGAGATTCCTTCAAAGGAAGCTCTTATCTTGAAAAGCCAAACCAGGAACTGCCGTTACTTTCGGTTCGAGTCAAGGCAGACGTCTGGAGACGCTGAGAATGGTAAACGAACTGGCCAGTTGGACCAACTGGGGACTGACCATCTTCACGAGGTAACAAGTCGTCATATGCTTTACCAAGGGTACCAACGTGTAGCCGAGATCGGCCGGAGAGCTGCCATGTTTCTGGTTAAAACACGTCAAGATAATACCTCTCCTCATCCTCCATTTTCTTCCTCCTCCATTTTCTCTACTCTGAAACTTTCTTACTTTAAGTAACTAAACTTTAAGTTATTGTGCCAGCAGAGATATAAGTTATTAACACCCATAACTTTATTCTGTTGTTCCTAGAAGTTACGGGCGCGTATACTCATGCTGAAGTTAATTATAGGAAAAATGATCAACCAATCGTGTACAAATGTGTGATGTAATTACAATTATGTTAAATAAATGGTCCAGTCCTGCTGTGCCAACATAAGTTTAACGTTTCCTGTGAATTACATCTGGTCAAGGTATAGAATTATTGGTATTAAGCTGAAAAAAAGAGAACTCGTGATCGTGAATATTGATGATAAGTTTGTGTCAGATAAAATCTACTCAAATCTTTCATCTGGAATATTGTACAGTCAGCAAAACTGACCGCTGCAATATCCCTACACAATGGAGAACGCTCTTTGAAATGGGAAGGTGTATGTTATCAGAAAAGGGCTTACCTAAAGAACTGTGGTCATATGCTGTTCAGTGTGCTGCCCACATTCACAACAGATGTTATAGTAACAGAACCAAAAACACCCCATATTTCTTGATGACAGGAAGAAAGCCAAATCTTTCAAACATGTGGGTATTTGGATCAGAGTGCTACTCATACAACAACCACCACAAGAAACTAGACTCACGAGGGAAAAAGGGACTGTTTTTAGGGTACAGCAAGAACAGCCCAGCTTATTTGGTGTACCACCCACAGCTGAGAAAAGTTTCCAGACACAGGCTGGTAAAGTTCATCAAAGAAAATGGTGATGACCAACAGACACAGACAGGTGTTTGGGAGATAAGGATCCAGGATCACAGATACCCAATGCAGGCAGATAGACATGATGCAACACCCGTAACTCAGGATGTTACCCAAAATGTCACCCCAAGTGACAAAGAGGAAGTTACTCTTCAGGAAACTCAAAATGCAGAGTTTTCAGATTATCTTACTGGGAGTGAAATTGATGGTGATCAAACTCAAACAAAGCAAAGCGATCGTTATCCAAAAAGAGAGAAAAGACCCCCAAAATACCTTGAAGATTACCAATTAGATCCTAAAACTAAAGATGCAACGCAAATAACTGTTGATCATTGTTACAGGGCTGTGTTTGGTATCCCTCAAACATTCAGTGAGGCTCAGAAGTCACCACAGGCAGACAGATGGAGACAGGCAATGAGGGACGAAATTGACTCGCTTAAAGAAAATGAAACATTTGAACTGAGCGCTCTACGAGAGGGTAGGAACACAGTTGGAGGGAAGTGGGTATATACACTTAAAGAAACTGAAGGAAAAGAGATTTTCAAAGCTAGATATGTAGCAAAAGGCTACAGCCAAACAGAAGGTATAGACTACCATAAAACTTTGGTCCAACAGCTAACATACCATCAGTGCGAGCATTAATGCAGATAGCAGTTCAGAACAACCTTAAAGTACGGTACATCAGATGGATGTCAAAACAGCTTATTTGCATGCCCCAATTGAGGAAGAAATTTTCTTGGAACAGCCTGAGAGGTTTGAACAACAAATAGAAACAGGACAGAAATTTGTGTACAAATTAAAGAAATCCTTGTATGTGTGGTATTGGGATGTCCTGCGGACATTAAACGCACCACAGTTGCTGCGATGTGATTGGTGGGTCTGGGGCTGGCTTCCTGTTTAAAACGGGCTCAGTTCTCTCAGTTGACACACGTCATCCATGCTGGCTGTGTCACGCGCTAGCGTATTGTTCTCGCGACCACTGCCAAGCTTCCTGCTTCCCTCTCTGCTAGAGGTGGAGCTCGGTGGTGAGTAAAAGCGCTATTTTGTCTCTGTTTTATACTTTTTTAGATTTTAATGTTAAATATTTATTGTTTTAGTTCCCTGCTGTTTGTCCTTCGGTGTGTTTGCTACTGTCCGGATGGTCCCGACTGGTTGTCTGCCTCCACCTGGGTCGTCCTTCGACTGCCGACTGGTCCTGGATCGGTGTCCGCTGGCTGGACGGCGTGGGGCGGGCCGCGTCACGCGTCCTGCGGGCCGAGTTGGGCCTAACGCCCAGCTCAACTGAACAGGCGTCTGCTGGAGTGGCGTCTCTTACGGGCGACAGATCGCATACCAGGGTGGACTTTGGACTGTCAAGCGATCGATAAACGGATCGCTGCAGGCGGTGACAGTAATCTTGTTTTGGTGTGTGTGTGTGTGTGTGTGTGTGTGTGTGTGTGTGAATGATTATCTTTCCTGTTTTAGAATACTGTATGAATTGCACTTTTTATGTTGATTGGAGCTATTGCTGCCTTTTAGAATTGTAAATATTTTAAACTTAGGATTTTTGCACTTTTAATGTTTGGAGTTGGCTGTCTTTTTAAACTGTAAATATTTTAAACTTATGATTTTATTTAATTAAACTATACTGTGCAATTTAAAACTGGTGTCAGTGTAAACTTGTCCTAAACCTCCTCTGCAAACGGGCCTGCGTGCTTTTAAAGGTAACTTTTTAGGTACAACCATTTTAATCAATTTTATTTATTTAAAATAGTATTTTTAAACCTTTTAAACTTCAATGCTCAATTTTAACCACACCCGACCCGGCTACATTTGGCGTTGCTTGAAGTCTTTTTGCAGTTGTGAGGAGGGACTCTTTTACTACTGTTTGTATTTTTGTATTTGTTTTTATGTGTATGCGTGTGATAAGGACAAACAGCAGCGGTTCACCTGTTTTTAAGCTTGTAATTTTATTTTTTTAATAGGGACCAGCGTACCTCTACTGTGGGGCAGGTCCTGGGTACGGAATGGTATTCTCCGGACTCACGTGGGCCACTCCAACTAGACCAGCATGCCTCTACTGTGGCGCTGGTTACGGAGTGGCTCTCGGGGTTTGGAGTGCCATGACCGTTGTGTTTCGACCCTGGTGGCAAGCTGGGTCATCGACGGGACGTCGATTCAGTTTGCGGGGGTGAATGTGGTATTGGGATGTCCTGCGGACATTAAACGCACCACAGTTGCTGCGATGTGATTGGTGGGTCTGGGGCTGGCTTCCTGTTTAAAACGGGCTCAGTTCTCTCAGTTGACACACGTCATCCATGCTGGCTGTGTCACGCGCTAGCGTATTGTTCTCGCGACCACTGCCAAGCTTCCTGCTTCCCTCTCTGCTAGAGGTGGAGCTCGGTGGTGAGTAAAAGCGCTATTTTGTCTCTGTTTTATACTTTTTTAGATTTTAATGTTAAATATTTATTGTTTTAGTTCCCTGCTGTTTGTCCTTCGGTGTGTTTGCTACTGTCCGGATGGTCCCGACTGGTTGTCTGCCTCCACCTGGGTCGTCCTTCGACTGCCGACTGGTCCTGGATCGGTGTCCGCTGGCTGGACGGCGTGGGGCGGGCCGCGTCACGCGTCCTGCGGGCCGAGTTGGGCCTAACGCCCAGCTCAACTGAACAGGCGTCTGCTGGAGTGGCGTCTCTTACGGGCGACAGATCGCATACCAGGGTGGACTTTGGACTGTCAAGCGATCGATAAACGGATCGCTGCAGGCGGTGACAGTAATCTTGTTTTGGTGTGTGTGTGTGTGTGTGTGTGTGTGTGTGTGTGTGAATGATTATCTTTCCTGTTTTAGAATACTGTATGAATTGCACTTTTTATGTTGATTGGAGCTATTGCTGCCTTTTAGAATTGTAAATATTTTAAACTTAGGATTTTTGCACTTTTAATGTTTGGAGTTGGCTGTCTTTTTAAACTGTAAATATTTTAAACTTATGATTTTATTTAATTAAACTATACTGTGCAATTTAAAACTGGTGTCAGTGTAAACTTGTCCTAAACCTCCTCTGCAAACGGGCCTGCGTGCTTTTAAAGGTAACTTTTTAGGTACAACCATTTTAATCCAATTTTATTTATTTAAAATAGTATTTTTAAACCTTTTAAACTTCAATGCTCAATTTTAACCACACCCGACCCGGCTACATATGGATTAAAACAATCAGGGAGAAATTGGTACAAACTACTGAACGATCATCAAAGTCAAAAGTCAAAGTCAACTTTATTGTCAAAACGGCACAGGACATACACAGGATTGAAATTGCATTTCTCTCAATCCCTTGGTGCAACAGTAACCATTTTAAACACTAAACACTAAACAATTAATAAACAAGCATAAAATGAAATAATAAAAGTTTAGTACTGTCCTAAGTTTTTTGCATAGTAGTTTTTCATAGTAGTATAAAAGTATAAAAAGTTTCACCAACACCAAAACCACCAACATTTAACACTAGAAGTCCCAGGATTTTCGACCTCGTCCCAGAAGTCCTGAAAGAGGGTCAAAAGACCCTTAGTCCAAACCAACCATTAGTGGGCCATTAACTGCCTTTTGTTATAAATATGCGTGCACACAACTCAGACACCCCCACCACACCAAACTGCACAGACTGCATTCTAATGTTTCCACCAGGTAAGTAAGGCCCTGTTTACACGGACACTGTGTGGGGGAAACGGATGTTTTGGGTATGTTAATTAGGTGAAAAGTTTTGCGTTGACACTGTCGAATTCTGTGGATACGACTCTCTCCCCCTCCACCCCCCGTCCTCATGATTTCACTGTAGTTACCATGCTGGGCCATTAGATGGCGCTGTGATTTTTGGAACCTTCACTACTGCGCATGCGTGCAGCCTGAGGTAAACAGCAGCCGAGAGCCTGCCTCGTCTGTTTTCCTCTCTGGCTAAAATCAGCTAACTACAAGTTGTTGTCAACAAGTTAACAACAAGTTAAAGCTGGAATTTGGATAAGAGTCAACAGATTTGAGTCAGTGGGACCCGCTTCATCTAACAAGCTGCACACCAGACGCTGAGACTGTGGACCAGAACCGCTGAGTGGACTGTGGACCAGAACCGGACTTTCCTCCGTGATAAACAGCTGACTTACAGCAGGTAAATCAACGTTCTTAATATAATGTTTGCTTGTGTTTACTTTGATCACACAACAACTGAGTTTTTATTTATTTATTTATTTCTGCCAGGTGGAGAAGCTGTCGTTCCAACAGGCTGATGGTTCTGCGGTTCTGATGGGTCCAGATGAACACACAGCAAGAGTCCAGTTCATTAACGTAGTTACAGTTCGGTTCACGTGTTTTAATAGTGTGTTCAGTTTAATTCTCAGTGTTTGTGTTGTAAACTTTGTGGTGCTGAATAAATAAATAAATAAAAAATAAACCTGGTGTCTTCATTTTCACAGCACGTTACGCACTGTTTAAAAAATGTAACGAGTCCAGATAGATACTGTAGTTCAGATAAATTTAAACATCTCCCACGCCAACATAAATACTATATTATTGTTAAACTGTTATATTTTGTAGCGTGACACGTGAAATGTCAGACTGTCTGCGCGTGCGGGCTGCGCGCATGTGGTTGACACAAAAGCTCCACGGGAGATGTTTACATTATCAGTGGGGGGTCAGCGAAAAACGTCCACTTTGAGAGCAGGATCAGAAAAGTATCGGAGTCAAAGAGGGGGGCCAGCAGCGTTGTGTAGGCGATAAGCAAAGTCGCAAAGAGAAAGTAGCGGTTACACTCAAAATACGCGCCGTGTAAACTGGCCCTAAGACTCTGCTTGCACTTCCCCCCTTAGTCAGAAGAGAGGCCCTGACCTGAATTCACACATAACAGACCCTGAAGTTATCTCACAGTTGAACATTTTGGGACATCCACTGAACGGAAAGCTTTGTCTGCTCCAGAACAATTTTATGCATAAAATTGTCTTATTCTGCTGTGCTGACTATCCTGTAACTTTGATGTTCTGTCAAATAAATTATTTTGCTTACAAGTACTGTCTCTCTCCTTGTCCTTGGCACATGTATATACGGTGCGTGCCGGCACATGCAGGTGGCCCATTGCTGTGTTCTAAAACATGCTTGACCTATTGTTGTCCGTCACCTGACGGACCGACACAGGTCACATGACATGAAGTCAACTGACGGACCGACATAGGTCACACGACATGAGGTCAACTGACGGACCGACACAGGTCACATGACCTGAGGTCAACTGACGGACCGACACAGGTCACATGACCTGAGGTCAACTGACGGACCGACATAGGTCACACGACATGAGGTCAACTGACGGACCGACACAGGTCACATGACCTGAGGTCAACTGACGGACCGACACAGGTCACACGACATGAAGTCAACTGACGGACCGACATAGGTCACATGACATGAGGTCAACTGACGGACCGACATAGGTCACATGACCTGAGGTCAACTGACGGACCGACACAGGTCACATGACCTGAGGTCAACTGATGGACCGACATAGGTCACACGACATGAGGTCAACTGACGGACCGACACAGGTCACATGACATGAGGTCAAGTGACGGACCGACACAGGTCACATGACCTGAGGTCAAGTTCGCCAGCTCGTAAGTCCGGAACCTCGTAGATCAGAGCGCTCGTAAATCGGGGACTACCTGTATTGTTATTATTATTATTATTATTATTAGCTAAACCTATGACAGAGGATTTAGTAAATGCTAAACATGTTTTGAGGTATCTGAAAAGTACTTGTGATTATGAACTAAGTTTCAAGAAAAACAATGAAGACTTGAACCTTATACAGGTAGTCCCCGATTTACGAGCGCTCTGATCTACGAGGTTCCGGACTTACGAGCTGGCGAACTTTTGGAAAAAACGCAAAAAATACTGAGTTTTCCTGTGTTTTTTCACCACAGTTCGTTAGCTAAACATGTGGACACACGTTTCCGATCATTTTTATGCACTCATAAGCAGTTTTTCGATGAAAAACGAGTGTTCGTAGTCGCGCTAGCAAAACCGTTCCAATTTACGAGCGAAATTCCGGACTTACGAGAAGCGTGGCGGCCGTTCCAAATTACGAGATTTCCGGTTTACGAGCGCCTCGTTGTAACGGAACTCGCTCGTAAATCGGGGACTACCTGTAGTCTACAGTGACTCTGACTGGGCATCCTCAGTAGAGGACAGATGCAGCACCATGGGTTATTGTTTCAGTTTAACGCCACAAGGTCCAGCCATTTCCTGGAAATGCAAGAAACAACCAACTGTGGCTCTTTCCACGTGTGAGGCTGAGTACATTGGGTTAACAGCTACTACACAAGAAAGCCTATATTTAAGTCAACTCTTAAATGATATTGATAAGAAGTACAGCTGCACAATGCTTCATGGTGATGACCAAGGGGCCATTGTATTGTGTAAAAACCCTGTGAACAGACAGAGATCCAAACACATTGATGTGAAGTATCATTTTATACGTGATGCACTAAGAGAGGGAAAGATCAATGTGGTGTACTGCCCATCTGAAAATATGTTTGCTGAGATCTTAACCAAACCTGCACCAAAATCAAAACTTCTGAAATTTAAAAGATGGTTTTTTGGACAATAAATATTTGAAGGTAAAGAAGATTAGAACAAGGGAGTGTGTTAGAATATGTTCTCATCTTAACTTGTCTTTGAGTTATTTTGTGTTATGTGTTCATGTTTTTCTAATTTACTTTGAAAGGTACATATTAGGGCTGCACGATTAATCGCATTTGCGATTATCTCGCAATATGTTAAAACACGATTCACTAATCGCACGGGCTGCGATTTGACTGGTCACGTGACTTGGGAGTGAGCCGCTCTGGCCGCGCGCAGCTCTGAGCGGAGCAAAACAGAGCAGGGAGGAGGAGACCGTGCGCTCCAACACAGTTGCTTCAGGCTCGACAGAAGTCATAAAAGTTATAAATTCAGGTAAGTTAGCCCATGTAAACGTGTATCTGATCTTAGAGGCTGAAACACCGAGACCGCGGGAGATAAACAGAGCGCGAGCTGGTCATGTGACCGGGTCTGTTTTGACGGTGCCCGGTTAGCAGCTAGCTCAGCAAGCTAACGTTCTGCGTGAAAAAGCGCATTAATTATCTGATAAAAAAAAACAGTTGTGTCGTTAGTGATATGAATTAATACAGAACCAGTAAAAATAATCGCATTTTAAATCGCATCGCAATCTATAGAAAAAAAATTGCGATTAGATTATTTTCCAAAATCGTTCAGCCCTAGTACATATGCAAGTTCTGTATCCAGTCACTTTTTGTTTATGTGCATGTTGTACTGCTGTTGTCCACTGGGGGCAGTGAGAGTGAGTTCTTGTGTGTAAGCAGCACTGTTCTAACAACACTGCAGAAGAAGTTGATAACATGAAACGTTAGCAATAAAGAGAAAAGGCAGCTATCTGACGAAAAGAAGTGTGGTTTATTAACATGAGTACTGAACAAGAAAACACAACAATGGCAACAAGGTGTTTTTTTAACAACCAAGAGCAGTTGGTTAACATTTTAAAATCTCAAAACAATATCTCAGCTACAGCTTCAAATCCCAAATGAGTTGAAAAGGAGGCACCGTGGATGAATTCCCATCAACCTGGTGGTGATGATCAAGGACCTGACCGCCGAGATCCTGGAGCTGGTGGGAAACTTGGCTTGGGACAATGGGAGGACCAGGACGATCCCCCGGCACCTTCAGCTGTCTGTCCGTGGTGACGAGGAGCTCGGCAGACTTCTGGGAGGAGTGACATCGCTCAGGGAGGTATTCTGCCTGGCATTCGGGCAGTCCTGGTGCCCAGGAGCACAGAGAGGCCTGCCAAATCTGACAGTAAAATGGATCTGGGTGGATAGATCTGTGGCCAGATACTTTGGATTTACTGTAGGAGATCCTTCCTGCCCACAGCTATCAGCATCTAACAACTCTTGAATGAAACCAGAATGATGAGCTACGACAACACTTAACTTCCCTCTGGGATTAATAAAGTATTTTTGAAAAAAATAATAATAATTATTGAATGAGATTGGGGGCAACACGGTGGCACAAATAACAGAGCTGCTGCCTCTCAGCAAACGGGTTCAAATCCCGGTCCAGCTGCCTTTCTGGGTGGAGTTTGCATATTCTCTCCATGCATGCATGGGTTTTCTCAGGGTACTCCGGTTAACTCCCACGTATCAAAAACATGCATGTTCGGCTGGTTGGTAATTCTAAATTGTACCTTGGTGTGAGTGAGAGGAAGTGATTGTTTGTCTCGTTTGTCTCTATGTGTCCCTGTGATGGACTTGCGACCTGTCTAGGGTGTACCCCACCCCTTGCACAGTGATTGCTGGACATGGACACCAGCAACCCCGTGACCCAAAAAAGGAAGAAGTGGGTAAAATATAATGGATGGATGAATGGAATGAGATTGGAGGTGTACTAGTTGACTAAACTATAACTCTGTCGTGAAATAGTCTGAAAAACTGTTACTTGACTCCCCATGAGAATTCCTTCCTGATACAGAAGACTGTTGTCTGCTGCAAGTAAGACACTGGCCACTCATAACTCCAGGACAGTTCAAGACAGGGCACAGTTGTGAGCACAACTTTAATACAGCTCAGAACTAATTAACAACATAAGAGTATTTGAACATTTGTTTTTAATTAAATAAATAAATAAAATTATATCTCTGTATTCAGCAGGGCCTTCGGTAGCTCAGTGGTTAAGTCCTGGAGTCTTGAGGCTTCCAGTTTGAGCCCAGGTTGTGTCAGGACACGTATCCGGTGTAAAACAATTGCCAAATCTTTCATTCGAGGTCTCTTTTTGTGACGAGCCCTGCAGAAAAGAGCAGCCAAAAGAACAACTAACATTTCTTTGTCTTCAGAGTTTGCAGACATGAAAATGCACATCAGTGACTACAAGCAGTGTTTGTTTTAGCAAATCTATTTTTATTCTCCACACTGCTGCTGCAGAGTTAACACACAAGAACACCGAAGAGCAAGTGTTTGTCTTTTACCTTTACCGTACTTAAACTCTGATGACACTGGTAAGGACAAATAGGGAAATCAGCTTGTAAAAAAATTAATTAAATAAAGTTGTTTCAGGGTGTCAAGCATTTGAAAGCACTTCATAAATGCATGCAACTGTAAAGTTTTTTTTTTTTTTTTCCAAGCCCTGACATGAAATTATTAATAGCTCCAGAGGGAGTATTGGGGGAAAGGCTTACACTGGGCTGACCCCTGAAGCGTTCAAAGGCTTTCATTGGGTGCTTGAGGTAAACAATGTACTGTAGTTGAGAGAACACTGATTAAATCTGCAATAATCAATTGGTGATTAATCAGCTAAAGTAAAATAACATCTCAGAAGGTGTCGAACCTGAAAAAACTGTTTTGTTGTATCTTCTTGCACCACACCAACTATTGTGGTGGATTACTCTGACCTTGTGTTTGAGCTTGGCACATGACCGAGGGGAGGAGAAAGCTTTGTAGGGGGCACGGCACTCATTCTCCCACGGCCAATAAGAACTGGACCGACCCAACAGTTTAGCCTCATGGTGTCCAGATCAACAGGCTGTTTGATCTGGAGGAGAAAACTACTTTTGTCAACCTCACCACATTCATTGGGAACAGATGCAAGTGGATCCTCGTGTGCCTCTGGCAACTTTGGGACTGTCACAGTAGATAGAGAACCACAGATCCCTTCTGGCAAATCTGTCCAACAGATGCAGTGTTTTTGCTTTTTATTTTATTTTTTCTGAATCTGTACCACTCAGTCACATTCAATGATGTCTGCCGTGCATTAACGTGCCTTCAAGAGCTCATCTTTTCTTGTCCAAGAGCTCAGAACAAGGTAAGATGTTGAGACACAATACATCATTTATTAGGTCTCACTTTGAGAAAGAACATTTTAAACTTTAGGCCAGGTCTTTTTGTGGGGGGTTGACTATTCTTTAATGCTGTTATGCTTTTTTTTGGAATACATAAATATTTAACGTGACTTTTTTAACAAGCATTTATTGCACTGTCCTCAT
>JBBPBX010004165.1:4722-29774 GCA_038048925.1 Garcialebias charrua | reverse complement strand
GGCTGGGTATTCCCTGGACAGGGCTCCAGTCCATCATAGGGACACATAGAGACAAACGAGACAAACATTCACACCTAGAGACTATAGGCCTGTCACGATAAACAATAAATCAATTAATTGCATGATGAATGAAGATTATCAATCTCATTTTCATTTATCGGCTTTATCGTTTCTTCATGTCTTTCTACTGAAGACATGGCTCAACTCTGGTGCTCTTCACTGACCCCTCCCTTTCTCTTTTCTCTTTAAAATCCATTGTAACCATCCAAAATTGCTTCCGAGCATCCGCCATGTCAGTCCATGTCACGTCAAGGGCCCTCCCACCCATTTTTCTTAAAGACACTGCTCAAATATCCATCCTTTGGTTCAAACAGTCTTATCTAGTCCCTGACTTACGAATGAGTTCCGTTCCTGCGGCCCGTTCGTAACACGAAATTGCCGTAAGTCGGGGACAACCCGAGCCGCCACTTATACATGTACATGTACGGTACAAAACAGTTACCAAGCACTTCGCCTATCCTAACACAGTACCTTACATAATTATCAACAAACACAGTACATTTAGAGACGTACAGTAATTAAATAAAAAAATACAATTTCTTACTGTGAGCTAGTCTCCGCCCCCCATTCAGCTCCGTGTCCCCGGTGGGTCCGCGTTAGCATTTTAGCCCCTCGTTAGCTCGGTGTCGTCCCTCCAAAAGGCTGTGCAGCTGTTTATCCGCGTTTTAGCATGTTAGCTCAGTGTTCATCCAACATCTGAGGCTACCAGGCAGACATCAAGGCGAGCTCCCGGCTGCAGCAGGCGTCTCCACCGCCCGTCGGGTCCGTGTCCCCGGAGGGGCTAGCATTAGCATTTTAGCCCCTCGTTAGCTCGGTGTCGTACCTCCAAAAGGCTGTGCAGCTGTTTATCCGCGTTTTAGCATCTTAGCTCGGTGTTCATCCAACATCTAAGGCTACCAGGCAAACATCGAGGCAAGCTCCCGGCTGCAGCAGGCGTCTCCGCCGCCAGTCGGTCGGTCACGCTCGCTGTCTGCTGCTTCACGCGGTCAGAGCTAACCGAAGCTAACCGCAAAATGGCGGACACTACTGAAAACGTTGCTCGGTGTCAAGGGTTGGCGATCGGCGGCTGCTGCTCCAGGCCTGAGACGTCCACAGAGTCCACAGAGCGTTTCCAGCTCATTTATCCATATGAGGCAACCTCTTATCAGACACACAGTCCTCCAAAGCCGGCTGTCGAGGCCTGAGCTAACCGAAGCTAACCGCAAAATGGCGGACACTACCGAAAACGTTGCTCGGTGTCCAGGGTTAGCCATTGGTGGCTGTTGCTCCGGGCCTGAGACGTCCATAGAGTTCACCGAGCGTTTTCAGCTCATTTATCCGTACGAGGTAACCTCTTATCAGACACACAGTCCTCCAAAGCCGGCTGTCAAGGCCGGAGCTAACCGAAGCTAACCGCAAAATGGCGGACTCGGCGGCAGTGCCGAAAACTGGCGGAAACTGCCACAAACTTCGCAAATCGGCTTAAATATTAAAAATTATGTAATAATAATAATACTTTATTTATAAAGCCATTTAAAACAACCACAGCTGCAACAAAGTGCTGTACACATGAAATCAAGAACAGTTAAACACACAAAAAAATATATTATTATTTTTATTTATTTATTTATTTTTCATATTTTTATTAATATGATGCGTTCGTAAAGTCGGATTGCCATAAGTCTAGGCCGCCGTAAGTCGGGGACCACCTGTACTGCCATCAAGTGGTCAAAAATGGTACTACACTCCAAACAACTCACCATTTCTTCTAAAATTTGACAATTATTGTTAAATTTCAAACAATATTATCGTTTATCGCAAACATTTCTGAGACAGTTAATCGCCCAGCAAAATTTTTTATCGTGAAAGGCCTACTAGAGACAGTTTAGAGTTACTAATTAGCCTAACATTAATGTTTTTGGTCTTTGGGAGAAAACCGAAGAAAAAGTTTACTCAGAGAACATGTAAACTTCACCCAGAAACTAAATTACTAACTTTCATTCAACCTTTTAACCTTCAACAGGTTAGTCTCATTGAGCCCCGAGGACTCGTTTACAAGAGAGACCTGTTTAAAAGATCTCATGGTTCATTCTGCTGCATCTCTCCAGTCAGAACACAAGCCTACGAGCCCAGTCGTTGCTGCTCATGCGCACACGACCTCCGCTCCCTCCATCCTCCTCCCCCCAGCTGTGGGTTGGGAGGGGGTGCGAGCACACCGGATGTGCCGCCTCACAGAGGCCTCTGCTCAGCGACCCCGGCTGAGTCCTGCTGAGGTTGAACAGCAGCTCTTTGGATCCGAGCCCTCAGGGGTGACCCAGAGAAAAACTTGTATGTGGGTGAAGGCAGTGGGGGCTCCATGATGACCACAGCACAGAGTACATGTTTGCCCACTCTCGGAGCGCTGTTAAGCTGCACAGATTAATGACACATAAAAACACAAGTCTGAATCTGGACAGTTCAGTGGGGGTGGGGGGTGGTTTAAAACTAATCAGAATAAGTTTTATTATCATTGCACCGAGGTACAGCGAGAACATGTACATGCAGTCGTCCAGAAGATAGGGCGGAGTGCACGAAGCTGCAGCTACAATAAGCCTGGCTTTTCTTATCCTTTTCAGAGTAATAATCTTAGATAGGTATTTGATAATAACTTCCTATTTTGTTAACATATTAGTAAAACTTTTGGTTTAGAGGTTGTGCTCATAAGTGACTTTGTCTCGTAGAAATTAATTGCAGAATTTGAGAGCCTTCGGATTCGAGTAGAAGTTGATCAACAAGAGATGCAAAAAGGTACAAATTTATTGTACAGTACACTGAAACAAGATACTCCCGCATTACTTTTACGTTTTTACTATATATTATGGCTGTTTTCAATTAACAGAAAAGAAACAAAACATTTTTTTGTTATAATTTTTTAAACCTTAAAATATGTTTTTTATGATGTAAGACTTGGTTGAAGTGGAAGACTTTATGCATGAGATTTGATCATTGAATGTTTGTTTCAGTCAAAGAGGGCTTGCTGGAGTTTGAAGACCTGAAAGAAACATACAAGCAAGAGCATGCTATGAAAAATGAAGAGGTTAGTATTTTAAACTCCTTCACTTCTTAAGGACTTTTAGCATGAAACTTGTTACCAGAAGTTTTAAACCAACATTAAGAATTAGGGAAATTCCAATTATTTCTGTCTTTCCGAGCCATTTAAGCCACGTTACCGTTAAAGAGTTAGCTGGGTGAATTCAGTGAGTATTTCACTCAAAGTGTTAGGATTTTATAGCTCTGTCACTACTACCGTAAGAAATACCTGAAATTCAAATGTTGAAAGTAGCTACTGAACTGATCTCATTTTATATTTTAAGACTTCCATTCTGCAGACATGGCACTTTATATCACAATGTTTTACAGCAGCAGTACTGTATTACAACACGGAACCAAACCATGAACTAAACCATAAAACTGCAGATCAAAGACAGAGAGTATTTTCAGCTACTGCAGTACCAATCAATGAAAAATGGCATGATCAGGACCCCAGTTCAGTGGTTGAGATCAGCTCGGGCCAGTCTTAATAAGAATTGTTATTGTGTTCACAGATTACAAAGCTTCAAACAAAAGTTAAGGAGAAGAAGGAAGAGCTACACAAAGTCCTGTTTGACCTCAATGAAGCTCAGAAGAACTGCGGGCAACTTCAAGACTTAACAAGTGAGATTCTGACTACAGTACATTTTGAGTTGACTGATTGAGTACATATAAACATAGATGACAAAAGAAAGTGAACCACATATTTCCATTTTTGTCCAGTGGAATCAGATTTTAACATAAAACACATAAATGTGTTTGCTTATTTTCCTTTTTAAAATGTAAATAAAACACGACCTTTCTAGAGTAATGGACATTTTATAAAATTAGTAAACAAGCCAAGCAATGAAAAGGATTGGAGGATGTTTGTTTTGTTTCGTTTTTTAGAACTAGTAGCATTTTACATTTACATTATTCTGTGCAGTGTTGCCAGATAGAGTAGGTTTTCCAGCCCAAAAATCTGTTAAAAACCACCACATCACACAAAAATCCACCCAATCAATATATTATTACAGTATATTTACTGTTTGAACATGAACGCACATCAGTACAAGCCAAGATAATTTAACAATATGTGGCAAAACGCAACAATCCCCCCCAAATCTTCCCAGAGTTCCCAGCAAAATCATAATGAAAACTGCCCAATTGGCAGTAAACTGCCCAATCTGGCAACACTGATTCTGTGTAAGGTTTGGGTGCAAATTTCCACATTTTTTGTCACTAGTGTACATTTAGGTTTTAATTGATGTCATTTATTACTTTATTCTAGGGACTTGATTAAAGAAATAGAAGCTGTCTTAATTACCCGCTCATTCTCAATCAGTTCATCTGGACAGTTTCTTTTTAGCAGAAACGTTTCACCCTCACTCCAGAGGGCTTCCTCAGTCAGAGTAGTCCAAAGCACACTGAAGTTAACCCACCAAGTAAGCAACTTATGTGGACCAACCAGTTTGCTGTAGCCAAGATGGTTTCTGGGGGCGTGTCCCTCGTCGACTCCTCCCAGGCAGGCAGACATGTCCAAAGTGGTTCAAGACAAGAAAGTTAATTCTCAATAGTCCAGGTATCAAATCCGCTCATTCTCAATCAGTTCATCTGGACTATTGAGAATTAACTTTCTTGTCTTGAACCACTTTGGACATGTCTGCCTGCCTGGGAGGAGTCGACGAGGGACACGCCCCCAGAAACCATCTTGGCTACAGCAAACTGGTTGGTCCACATAAGTTGCTTACTTGGTGGGTTAACTTCAGTGTGCTTTGGACTACTCTGACTGAGGAAGCCCTCTGGAGTGAGGGTGAAACGTTTCTGCTAAAAAGAAACTGTCCAGATGAACTGATTGAGAATGAGCGGATTTGATACCTGGACTATTGAGAATTAACTTTCCTGTCTTAATTACATTTAAAAATTTCAGTCAATTGTCTTTTTTCCAACAAACAAGCATTTTGAAATGATCACATTATCAACAAATACTTATATTATTTATCTATTTTTTTCAGTAACCCAGTGAGTTTACTTTTCATTCCTAAAACAACATTTCATGTTTACTACCGGTACTTTACAGATCAACAAGTAGAACTTCTCACAAGCTTGAGAGCTGAAAAAGAATCCCTTCTTCAAAAACTGTACACTGCTGAACAGCGCTGTGCAGAAACCGAGGTGAGTATGTACAAAGTAAAAGGTTTTACTGATAATGGATGGATGTTCAAGGTTTTACTGATAATGGATGGATGCTCATAGTGAACTTCGGCTCTTGAGCTTTGTCTGCTTTAATTAAAGCATTAACTTGCCTCCAAAAAAGAAAAAACAGGAAACTATGGCTGCAGCCATGGAACAAAGTAAAAGGGAATATGATGAGATCGTTCAAAGTAAAGATCTCAACATGCTGGAGCTCAGCAGAGCAAAGATTCAGCTGACAGAGAAACTGGAGAGGACTGAAACAGTTCTTCAAGAACTAAAGAACTCCCATGCTCTAGAGACAAAGAGGTAGAATTAACTCGGTAACATTCATTATTTGTTCCAGACTAAATTTAGAGTTTTATTTATGTGTAAATGTTGTTTTCATTCATTCTAAAGTGCCATGGATCTTAAAGCTCAACTAATGACAAACAGCGATGAACTTGAAAAGAGAACTAAACTTTTAGGTAGGCTCTACTCTGAATCATAACATGTTTATTTATTTGATGCTCCTCAAGACTAAAATGAGACTTTCACTCAACAGAAGAGATCAAGGAACAAATGGCAAAGCAAAGTGAAGAGATCAAAATCCTTGAAGACAAATTGGTAAAATACATTTCAATATCCTTGAGAGGCATATTTTTCATAATTATTTATTTATACTAAACATTTCAGTCAAAAACTACAGTCAAAAACTACTCATGAACACTAAATGTTCCTGTTGTTTTAGGACACCAGATCAAAAGCTATTGAGTCTTTTAAGAGCAAGATTGATGTCTATGAGGTTAGAGTCGCAGAACTTGTTGCTGAGCTTTCAGAGAAAACTGAAGAGACTGAGATGTTTAAGGTAATACAGATACTGTACGTCTTCCATGAATGAAATGGTTTATTGTGAGCAATTCTTTGTTTCAACTCATTCTTTGTGGTTATACAAGATCAAAATGCAGGAGCTTGAAGGACAGTTTTCTGCTGAAATAAAGAAAAACAAAAAATGCACCTCTGAGATGGAGCAACTAAAGAGAGACATCTTGCAGCATGAGTAACTTTAGTTGTTGTATTTGTATTTTATTTTAGTATAAATTATGTTATATTTGTGTTTCTTGATGTAATTTTTTTACTTTTTCTTTAAAGAGTCAAATATGAAGAGCTACTGATCAAGTTTGGCAAGTTTCAGTCTGAGAATACATCCGGTCAACAGGAGTTCAACAGAGAAATTCAAAGACTGGAAGACGAAAACCAGTGTTTAAGGTTTGTTTGTATTTTGAGAGCATTAAGAGACTTGGCAATTTTCAACCCCAAGGTTATTACTTTATATTTCATTTAAACAGAAATGATGTAAATGGCATTAAAAGCAAAATCCAAGGAAAAAGTCAAGAAATTGAAATTGTGCAGAAACAAATTGAAGCAAGGGTAAGTTTTGTTGCCTAAAGTAGCAGTAATCACTAAAAACATGAGTTTAGAAAGCTGAACCCAGATAAATGATCATTTTGTCCTTTTTTTGAACAGTGTGAGGACTTGCTGGAGAAAATCACACAAAAAGAGAAACAGATCAAATCTGTTGAAGCAAAGGTAAAAGAACTAAAACTGAAAATTAAAAGTGCTGTCAACTACTACACATCCTATTAAATTAACATTAATTCACTGGTCTTTTAGCTTTGCAATCTCAGGAAGAAATTTGAATATAAAATTCAAGTGCAAGAGGAGTACAAGAAAGAGGTTTTTTTGTTTTGTTTGTTTTGTTTTGTTTTTTCACAATTAATGCCACTGATTTATTTTGTGATTTTATATTGAGAGACCCTTTTATTCACTTGATCTTAAACTTCATTTTCAGAATAAACTGCTTAAAAAACAAATCACAAAGGAAACCGCTAAATCCAGTCATCTGGAAATAATGGTAGGGAGGTTTTGCTTTTTGTAGTTCTTTTAGTCGATATATTATGTAAAACATTTACCAGTAAGCTAAAAGCAACCATCTCATATTTTTATTAAGATCGACAAGCTTCAGGAGGAGTCGCAGAACCTGAAGAAACGAAAAGATGAAGAACGTCAAAAATTGCTTAAAGATCTTGATTCTACGGCAACCTCAATAGCAAAACTTGAAAATGAGGTGACTTTACATTACATTAATAATAGTAATAATGAATTTAATTTGTAACGCACTTTTCATTAACAAAAATTTCAAAGTGCATTACTCTGTTAATTGGTTTTTCACTGACGAACATAAAACAAGGACATTTTGTTTGGCAGATTCAAAAGCTCAGATTAAAAGCAGCAGAATCCATTAAGAACAAGGAAGATGCAGAAATCAAGTGTCAGCACAAGATAGCAGATATGGTTTCACTAATGGAAAAACATAAAGTGAGTTAAAATAATTTAGCTTTGTCATTCGTAACAATGTGTTATTGCTGCATACAAAGGATTATTTTTTTCCTAGAGCCAATATGATCGTATGGTTGAAGAGAAGGATGCAGAGCTTAATGAAAACAAGAACAAAGAGATGGAGGCAGTTGCCCATGCAAAATCACTGGTATGTCACCCTAAAACACTGACCAAATCAAAATAAATATCATGAAAGGGTCATAATCTAATATTTCCATTCGTGTTATAGGAAGCGGACCTGTTAAAACAGAAAACAGAAAATGAGCAGTTGAGGAAGCAGTTAAAGATGGAGGCAACAGAGAAGGTGTGTTCTGATAAAACTTGTTTATTATTTTTGTTTGTTTCTTTGTGCTTTTATGTAGAAGAAGATTGTATAATGTCTCATAGACCATTCAGTGTTTCTAAAATGTTTGACTTTTAGGAAACTGTACAGAAAGAACTCACTGATTTGAAGAATGAAGTAACTACTGCTAAAATTAAACAGTTGTCCCAAGCTAGGAGCAAGCAGGTAAACTCAGCTGGCACAGTTAGCTTGATCTGTCATCATTTGCTTTTAACTAAGAAGCCTTTTTTTTCATTCTACAGTCACCTGCCTCAAACTTTATGTTGGGGAAAGGTCCTGAAACTCCTGAGAAATACAAGTTGACTGAGAAATACAAGTTTGACTTCCAGACCAGAAAAACCCCCAACAGCAGCAGCAGTGTCAAGAGCACTGCAATAACTAGGAAAGCTGTAAGTTTCTCTGTCGAATCCATCGAGTCTGATAAAACAGTTGTTTCAGAACGTCTTAGTTGCTGATCTGGGTTTGAAATAAGTGTTACACTAACAAATTACATTCTTAAAAGGTATTACTTAAATACAGTAATAACAGACTTTTTTTTTTTACCTTTATAAAACGTTAAATACATTTTGGATATTTACATTAGCTTTTAGTAACTTAAAAAAAATAAGGACAACTTATTTTTTGGTAATTTTAGTTAACTTTTTTAGGAATGACTGCAGTGCACAAACACAACTTGAGCTATTACATTTTACAGTATTTAAATTTTTATTGTTCAGATTTCTTCCACGAGCCGGATCTCAACACCATGTAAAACAACACAAAACAAAAAGGTAGTTCATTGTATTTGTATTTTTTATGCCTACTGAATATACAGAGCAATATGCGCTTTTGTTTTCTGTTAAATAGTTATCAAGTCAAACTGAAACTGATTTTGTTTTATAGCACATCCTCAGTGGAGATATAAAAACACCGGGAGGTGATGCTAACAAGCTCAGTGGAACATCAAAGATCAAAGTAATATGCTGTATCGTTTTGACATTTTCCACAATGAAGAAAACACACATGGCTCTTTTTCTGACATTTACCCTGTAAAATCTCACAGTCCTACAGAATAAAGACTCCCCCCTCTACTGAAAATGCGTCAGGACGTTGGGGGAAGCGTGTCATTGAGCTTGACCCCAAGTCTGACAGCTCTGATCATATTGATCTCTTGGTGAGTGCTGCTCATCATTGTTAATGTTTATTTGTCACCCATTTCTTATAAACCTGGTTGATTTTGCAATTTCTTTCATTTATAGTCCAGGTAAAATTTGTTAAATGGATTATTTGACTATTTATTTGTTTTTCTGACAGACCTGTTCAGAAACACCAGCACCAGCTCTTTCTGTGCCGCAGTGCAAATTAAACCTCCTCAAAAAGGTAAGAGTGTCACTGCATAGTGCTGCATTTGATACATAATGAATTTGAGTGGGATTCATGACCAGGAGGATGATTTGTACTTTTTTGTTTTCCAGATTCAAAGCCCAATCTCTCTTGATTCACCTGGGACCTCTTTAAAGATGGCTGCAATAAAGAGAATAAGAGACGCTGGTTGGACTGCTGTGACTGGTTGTGACAAGAAAAAGAAGAAAAAGGACGAGAAGATATTTGCCTGAGTATTGCCATAACAGGTCAAATTAACAGTGATAATACTTGTAGACAGATGTAGGTGTCTTAATCCTGCACAGTGAGATTCTTGATGAACATATATAGTTTTGTAGGTCAGCCACATGGTTAACAAACAGATGGTTTCAAAGTTCATATTACAAGTGTTGTATGTTTGATTTCTTTATTCTTGAGGGTAAACTTTAAATACCAGTAGTTACACTTTATTTGAACATTTTAGAGGATGTTTGCTTTTCACTCTAACTAGACCCAAAGTAATCAGTTACATACTTGGAAGATTTCAGACTTTATTACATGGATTATTTTTATTTATTTTATTTATTAAAGTAAGATAAGGTTAAAGTAAGATAAAGTATCTGCAGATACACTTTTCGAGGTTTTCAGAATTTATAAGATAGGTTCATTTGTAGGTAAAATAAACTTGTAGGAACCACAAAAACTTATTTTAAAGGTACATTTTGTACTGTTGTTAGGAATAACACATCTTTATTTGTTAACATGAAAAGTAACTTAAATATTTAGTTGCATTGTCATTGTTGTAAAAGCTGTAGTTTAAGATTCAATCTTAATATATTTAAGTATTTAAGTATTTGTAGTATTGACAGTGGTAAAAGTAATGATAAATGTTTAAATGAAGCATTATTCTATGTTACCATTCAATATTGCTGTTCAATATTTTCCTTCTGAACACGATGACTGTGACAAAATGATATTGTACAATTTTGAAATTTCAGTCTCAAAATTACCTGACATGTATGTAAAAATTGGGTTTGGCTGTTGAATACAGTACTAAGTATCAAAAATTGCACTTTAAATTGTAGGACTAAATATATCTGTTTATTGAAGAAACTCGAGTCGAAATTGAGATGGTTCTGAAGGGACTGGTGGTACATTATCGTAGATCGGGTGGCCATCATAAAGTCCTCCAGAAATCACTAGTGTATCGTTGTCTGCCACAAGTCCATCTGTTGAAATTGTTTAGATGTTTATCTGCTATTAATAAATAAATACTCAGCATTTATCAAATAATGAAAGTCTTCTTACCTGTTTCATTTGTGTTGTCAAGTGTTTGATGCATGTACTGAATTTTGTATCTGTATTTGCATAATGTGATCGTAAGCAATGCCAAAAGGATTACTCCAAGCACTACGCTGAAGATTATTGTCAAATTCTTTTCAGGTCCATTAAGGTCCAAACCTAGCAGCACAAAATGACAGAAGGTTAAAATCATCAACAGGACAAATAGACACGTGCAATGTGCTGAAACTGCTAACTGGAACATGGTCCCTGCTTACCATGTGTGGTTGTGTTTGTTGTATTTACAGTTGTAAAGACAGTGGGAGGTGAGTTTTCAGTTGGACTTGGTGGAGGTGTGGTATAGACTGTGTGTGTTGTTAAAGTAAATGTTGGAGTTCCAGTGCTCGGTGGTATGGTTTTCGGTGATGTACTATCCGTCAGAGAAGTCGAGGTGGACTGAGACGTCTGAAATGCACTTGTGTTTTCAGCTGTAGCTGCTGCGCTGCTGGATTGCTCATTGTCTGTTTTGCTGCTGGTGTACTGTGTTGAGCCGTCAGTAAAATCTGATGATGTGGTTCCCATCAGGAAGTTCGTTGAAGTTGGAACTGTAGATGCTTGTTTCAGGTTTAGACCAGGGTTTTCTGTTTGTACCCCATCAAAGGAAAACACCAGAAGGCAACAAACCAAGGAAGTCGAGACCGTTTCCATAGTTATTAAATCCTGTTTAGGAAAACAAAACATGAGCTAAACACACACGCGTAAAACACGGGAAACAACAGATAAAACTTAAATATTTTCCCCTCATTTTCATAATGTTAAATTTCAACTGTAAGAAACCTTTTTTATCCCTAGCAATGATTTGTGTGCCTTTGTAAGTCAAAATGCACAATATTTATAAAGATTGCATTTTAAAGATGTGGCTACTTTTTAATATATAAATGCAAGAAGAAAGGCTTTTAAGAACACGGATCGTGACTATAAACAAAATATACATAACTGACCACCAGCTGTCTTGTCATTTCTTGATAAAGATAATCCACCTGCACATTTTTACGATTGATTGAAGCCCAAACCCAACTTAAAAATGTATAAATTAACTATAAAAGGACATCTCACCTTGTTGGCGCCTTGCCTAAGTATAAGTGAAAAGTAAGTTTTGTTCCTTGTTTGTGAATCTGTCTCTATCATGACTGACTTTTGACTTTCTTCCTGGAACAGATAAAAGGCTAATATGTGGCATGGAGTCAAGTAGAAGTGGGCAGGGCAGTCCTTTGTAAACTTCCTCATTTCTTTGTTACCAAGGAGACAGAGGACTTGGTTACTTCCAGTCCAAAGCTCAATCTGCCTGTTACACAAAGTACATTTTACACAACCGTAGTAGTAGTACAACAAACTGCAACCTGAGCAGTGACTAGTGCGTAAAATATAAAATGTGTATTTTTTAAGTCTTTGTGCTGCATTTAAATTTAGTACAAAATATTTATTTCCAGGTAAAATGTCTTTAACATTTTGGACAAATTATGAGTGCACACTTTACTTTTTACATATAAAAATGAACAAAGGACCAGTGTTTAAAACATTTTTTTTAAATTGTAAAACAAATGCGGCATTCAGTGGATCCTCGCTACTTTTGTGTAAAACGAAGGTGTCATGTTTATATAAAGATAATATCCGATATCACCAAGAACAAACGGGTCAATAAATGCAACACCATGTTGACAAAACCATTGGCGTCTGCCTTTAAATTTTTTGTTAATGAAGTAGAAAAGGTTTTATTGTTTTCCTTCAGTTTTAAAGTACATTTCCATTATTTCTAACTAATGCTCCCTTAAATGTAAAACGTAAGCAACGAAAAAACATTTGAAACGTATGACATTAAGTTTAAAACAACTACAGTATACAGGGACTCAGTTATGTGTTTATACAAAATGTTGTGCGTTTTATGCATTTATAGAATGAAAGTAATTACAACAGTGTTACAACTTTGTGGCCTTTTCAAATTCTTTGCTTGTCATGTCGACGTCTGTAAATGCTGAGTTATCCACTCCCATGTGAAGGTCCGCGGAAGCTTTTTGCATGTCGTTTGATCCCTGTAGTGGGTTTACAACATAGCATTAGTTGTATATTGTTACAAAGAGGCACTTAGTTACTAATTATCTAACATATCGACGGGGTCAGCATCTTACCTTTGATTTACTGGAACAGGTGAAGCACATCAAATCGCTCTTCTTGACAAACAGATCAGAGTTCAGCTTTTCTTGCTTGCATCCACCTATAAAACATTTTAAATCTCTTGTTATTTTTCTGGTAATCAAGCCTCTATATGAAGTGTTTTTTGTAATTGGGCAGCTGATCTTTTTTGCGCTATGGTAATACAGTACCTGTGATCATGCTTAACAGCAGGCCAGATATCATTGTGGTCAGCATGCCGAGCAAAGAAAAGTAGACGTATGACAGAGAGTACCAGGAGTCTGCTATAGGAGGCCTGAAACTGACACAGACATAGACTTACATCTACTATTGAAACTCCTTTTAATGGCCAGTGAGAGGACTAAAGACTCAAAGTTTGGTCCACAGATAGAACAATGTAACAATGATCAGAGTTACTGTATAATGTAGTTTACAATAATTTAAAACAGGTAAGACAAAAACAAATGAGTCATGGATAGTCTTTTTTTTCTCTACTCAGTGACTTTACCATTTTGTTAGTTTGAAAAAATAACTGCTGAGGTGTGCATTAAAACAATGTCATTTCAGTGATTAGGCGTTAAACAAAAAGATAACTATAAACTTATATTAAAAAAGTTCTAAAGCTCTTGTCACAGTTTCCTAACAGCTTGTTACATCCCCTTCACAGTTCCTGTTAATCTTAACATTGATTTAAAATAAGCAAATGTTTTCAAAGTAACAGACTAACGCAGGTTGTGTGGTCCAGGGTGTCGCTGTTGTGTTTTGCTCCAATGTGTTGTTGCAGCCTGCAGTGCTGAGGGGCAGAGGATTCGTCTTCTCATCTGTCGGTGGGTAAATCTGGCCTCCGATCCCCACCCACAAAGTCAACACAAGGCCGATGATCATTCCTGAAAGTCCTCCCTGAAAGGTGAGGGTGACTCTGGTCAATTCTTTCCTCGGTGAGTCAGTGACTTGAGTGTAACATGTAGATTTAGCACATTTGTTTCTTGGTAGCATTTACTGTCATTGTGGAAAAAGTGTGCTTTAAGAAGCTGCAGTAATGAGAAGTACTCACTATTGAATTTGATGTGCGGAAAAGCATGCCTAATAGATAGAGACCAAGAAGAGGACCACTGATCATACCAAATATGGACAGAGCCGCCTGAAAAAGAAGAGTTGGTTCAGGAGACCTGCAGTTCTTCTTATTCACCACTCGGTGGGGATGGAGAGTAATAAATGACAGCAGTGGCTCAGAGCTTGAAACACTTTTACCTGCAGAACACTTCCCATCACTGAAGCAACCCCAGCCATGCCAATACACAACGCTCCATAGAACACACCTAAGATTTAATTACATAAAACATCTTTAAAAGTCTTGTTATAATTTGCAAAGTGCATATTGTTACAAACAAGTACAACTGTCATCGTTGAGAAATGCAAATGGCTTCCAAACCACAGATTCTCTGTGTAGTGATTGAGCTGTGGAATGTCTTTCTCTTCAGAATCCACACCCTTTTAATTTACTTCACAGAGGTTCTGAGAACTGCTCCTCCTGCACCTACAAGTTTTTCTAAGAAAAGCTGAGTACAGTATATGAAGTATTGCATGTTCTAACATTAACCCAGTTTTTGTGAAGGCTGCTTGCACTGCAAGATAGATGGTCATTTTTAGAGTTGAATCAGCATTATTGTATTTGTTCTCAGTTATAAAATGATTTATGTTCATATCTGCAACTCATTTTTAATCATGATTATTATTGCTGGCTTGCAAGCGAACCGCCAAAAATATTAGATAACGACGCGGCTTCCACTTTTGTCTCATGACCTTTAGGGAGTCTGAGGATAAAACAGGAATCGTGTGTATTGCTGCGTAATAAAACCACATTTTTGAACAACTTACTCAGACCCATGTTCATCCAGGTCACTTGCTTGGCTGTGAGATTTTTGCACTGAGGAAAAATGAAGTCTTCCACAGTGACAGCAACAAGAGCGTTAATGCTGGAGGACACCGTGCTGAGAAAACGTGCAAAGGTTAGATTACATCAAAAGTTAGTTTACATTGAATGAGAATGGATGCAATTTGCATTTAAAAGTAAACCATTTTGCAAAGAATTTGATTATTTTTTTTTTATGACAGCAAACTCCAGGTGTTAAAAGTTTATTCTATAACCAAAATTACATATTTTCTGATTGAAGCATTTCCTTATTACAACAATGCACTAAAGTTGACTTTATGTTTGTGTGAAGTCTCACCTCAGGGTACCACTATATGCTGCAGCCACAAACAGGCCTGGGATTCCAGGATAGTCTGCCAGAATATCCATCACAAGGTAGGGCAGCAACTGGTTTACAAATACAAACCAACTTTACTTTAAATCGCACGGTTTTGTTACATTGCTAAAAACACTCTTTGTGTGTGACGGCAGGGTAGAAGCACCTGGTCTGGGGTCGTTATATCACCATTTGAAAGTGGGTCACAGCTCTTGTAAATAGAATACATGACGAGACCTGAAAAAACAGCCAGACTCACTGTGACCCACAAACCAACCATGTTCACATACAAAGACCTGAAAGATGAAGGGGGACATGTCAGGACGTGAAACTGCTCACAGCCAGAAAGCCTTTTGGCGTTGCGTTACAGTTCCGCTCACATCTTGGCATGTCCTAAGGTTTTGCAGGAGATGTAGCGCTGCACCTGGGACTGATTGATTGAGTAAATAGACACCCACATTACGCTTCCACCAACTACAATGGTCCAGAAAGTATGTCGCTTCGTAGGGTCTGGGTCAAAGCTGTGAACAACAGAAAGTTAAAAGATTTGAAGACAGCAGTTTACTTGATTATATATGCATAATGAATTTTATGTGGAAGATTTGTGTGGTATTAAATTGAAACTAAGTCACAAAAATTACTTCTATGAAACTTATTGTTTTTTTCCTGTGCTTGTACATTCAACACTAATCAAATTCCTTTGATTGACAAAACACTAATTTGGTATCAGAATTAGCTAAAGCCAAACTTGATCTCTTTGTCTTCTTGTTTACACACTCAAAAGCATCCAGTCGGCCTCCTTCACCAGCGTCTTCCCAAATCTTCGTCAGACCTCCTTGGATTACAGCTCCTCTGGCAATAACAGCCACAAATCCTGCCAGCATTATTATCATCTGCAGCACATCTGTCCAGATGACTGCCTTCAGCCCACCCTGTGACAAAAACACACGATACACAGGAATATTTAAAGCAGGGGTGTCAAAGTCAAATACACCAAGGGCCAAAAAAACAAATTTGCTACAAGCCAAGGGCCGGACTGGTTCAATGTTTATTATAAGGGGGTGGTATACGATTTTTTTTTTTCTTCTTTCTGCACTCTTTTCATTCAATGTTTTCTTTTTGATTAATTTGTTTTGTTTCGTCTCTTTTAAATGAATGAATAAATGAATTAAATAAAATATTAAATAGCTTTACATCTGCTAAGTTCTTGGCATAAATCAACACAGACATGTTCCTGCTTTTAGTATTTTACATTGTTTTATAATGTATCTGTTTATAACAAATATATTATAAATAAATAATAAAATAAAACAACTACTAGATAATTACTAGAATAAATATTTCATAATAATGGTGTGGAGAGGGTGGCTGTAAGGGGAGAAGGGAGGCCATCACAAATAAAAATAATAATAATCATCATCCAGGGGGCCATAAACAATTAATTTGCGGGCCGGCACTTTGACATATGTGATTTAAAGGAATATTTCAGATTTCTTTTGAGTGAGGTTCTGTGGAATTATGATCGGCTGTCTGTATTACCTGCAGTTGAAAACAGTAGGAGTGAAGTCCCTTTGGAGAATCAGAGAGATGCTCTCATGGAAGAGGCAAGCTTTAGTCCTCCATGAGAACGTTCTGGTTCTTCAAACTGAAATCATTCAGCCTGCTGTCTGCTGCAGGTAAGATACTAGCTGTTGATGATAACTACAGAACTCCACTTTGAACAAGCTCACTATCTCTTGTCTTGTTGCTATTTTTGGAAAATCTTCAGAAAGTTTTATTTACTTGAAACTCCAGTACAAGATGAAAATTGATTTTAAAAAGAACGTGATTTTGACACATCAAATCTTTTTTGCCCCAAAATGTAGTATTAGAAAAAGATATGTATTTATTAGATCATACCAACCAAAGTACAGTAAACAATGCACACTGCTCCTGTAGCCACCAACACTCCCCACAGATCCAGCCCGGTGACTTAAAGTGGGGAACAAAAGTTTTTTTTAGATTCAGAAATATAATAAATTGATTAAAAATATATCACTGTGAACATATTAGACCAGACTTTCCACAACTAGTTTAGAATTTAGTAAAATCAAAAATGATTTTGATTCATGGTGAATCTTGACTTACTTTGGTTTAGTGCAAGAGCTGGAGCATAGATAACTAAGCCGGTGTACAGAGCCTGAAAAAGATATACCCATTAGATAATTAGATGGAAACAACAGAACTGGTATCTTGAATCATCTTTACATAAAGTCAAAAAGAACAGATGCTGTTACTCATAATACAATAACTACCTGAATATTTATTTAGTTTTAGTTTTGTTTTGCCTTTTTTTTATTAATACAATATGAGTTACCGTCTGTATGATGTACATTGATGTTCCAATTAGCCGTATAAGCCGGTTGAATCGCAGCTCCAGGTACTATAATGAAAGAGAAATAGACAATCATACAATACAATAAAACTTTATAGCCAAATTATAGGCATAAACATTGTGATCAAAAATCTGCTGCTGCTTTTGGTTTCTTTACATTGTGCTTCAAAACGATCAATTATTTTCTGCTCAGTTTTTAAAGTTATTTTAACAGTGTTCTTTAGGTTCAAACCACTTTTATACTCTTGCACCAGAAAGATTAACCCTACAAGTACCGGTATTGGTTGAAAATGTGACCTACAGTGTGGATTAGATGAATGCTCTCTCTGATCTTGTCTCAAGTTTTCTTCTTTCATAGATTAATCTTTAAGACCTGATTCTTTGGTCTTTCTTTCTATATTCTTTTAAAAAACAACAACACCATAATTAAATTTGTCCATGTTTTTAATGAATAGTGTGTGGGACTCACCTAATGTTACATTTTATATTTTTTCTGTAGAGTCAACAAATAAATGGAATTCAAAATGTGTCTTCATAGCCAGCTGCTACTAAAATAAACTACAAAAATAAGCCCCTAATTTAAAATGGCTGCTTTAGTGTCAACGCCGCACCGGTTGCTACTTGTAACTAATAACTAGTTTATAGCCGTTTTTGTTTGCTCTGAACAAAGCACCTAAAGACGTCATTCAAATGGGCTCTGCGTCAGGTTGTATGTTGTGTGTTTCACAACACTGGTTCATCCCTTGAGTTAAATGCCTTTTTAAACTTGAGTGATTTACATATCACTGTTAAATGAATTAGTAAACAATGACAAACATTGCATAAAAATAAAAAACTGAAAATTCGAAAAAGCAGCCAACTTAAAAAAAATGTACGTTTTGTTTTAAAAAACATTCAACATAAAGCAAAAAAAGAGGCTCAAGTCTTCTGCAAAGTCTCAGTTTTATACATGATCAATCTTGGCTTCTTCTTTTTTACCCACTTGAAAGAGCTGGACCAGTAACGCATCATTATATGGACACTATGTCCCACCACCAATAAATCATATCAGTTCCACTGATCCTTTTAATAGCCGAAGACATTTCCTAATCACCAAGTCATCTCTGTATAATAATTAACAGTTTTTTCTTTTGTTCCTACCTCATAGGCACTGGTGATCCCCAGTCGGTAGAAAAGAGGAACAAAGATTTCAGCGGTGACGGCAGACATGATGGCGTACGCGAAACCAAAGAGCCAGAAGGCAGTACCAAACCGGTAAGCCTCAGCAGGTGTGCCAATGACTGTGATGCCAGACATGAAGCTGGCTGTTAGCGACATGGCCACTGGTACGGCTGTCATTTGTCGTCCCCCTAACAAAAACTCTGCACTGCTGGTCTCCTTGCGACCCCGGATGGCCTGGAAAAGGCCAATTCCAGCAGCAAACAGGATTGTTCCGGCAAAAACCACATAATCCCAGACAGAGAAAGTGGCCACTGGGCCACCTGTTCCAGCCATCGTAAACGAAGTTCTACGGTCGCTATTCTCTGACTGACCTTTGGTTACAGTGAAAAATGTACTTGTACCATTCAGTCTTGCTAATGTTTGATGTTTACCAGTCCAATTATGCAAACTCCATTTTCTAAAANAAAAAAAAAAAAAAAAGATGCACTAAATATGGTATAAAAATACTATACCAATAGTTGGATCTATTAAAATTTGTCACATTTGTAAGTTTCCCTTCAAACCTTCAGCAACATGTAGATAATCCAAAGATGTCCAGCTTTCAGTTCTCCATTGCTCCCAGCTGTCACATCACCAAACAGCGGTTCAGTGAAATATATTATCCATCTCCTGTGCAACTGAAGTCTAGTCAGCTCTGATCCATTCAGCAGACAATAAAGATTAGTTCACTTTAGTTAATGATCCATCAAGGACACAAGGCAGTGAAGCTTGTCATAATTGTTGTGATTATAAAACAAAATGATCCTTTACTAGGTTGCTGGTTGCAATCTCATGGCGAGTAAAAGACTGTTTGTTGTCAATAAATCTATTTTCCTCTGGAAATGGAACGATGCAGTGACACTTTTAAAGACAGGTCTGTTTATGTGTCCAGGTTACTCAATACCCTTTGGTTAAATAAGGAAGTCCAAAAGGAGGGAATGTAAAATCTTCAGGGTTTGGTCATTACTCCTGCTTCTACATCATGTTGTCACATGTGATTATTTTTTTCAGCACCTGTTTTTATCTTTTACTATTTCTGGATAAGAATTTCACTTCAAAGTCAAAACAGTCATCAAGAAAAAAATCAGGCTTGAGTAAAAAACTAAATCTAGAAGAGAAAGACTGAAGAAAGTTTACATTTGTGCCAAGAATCTTTGCTAACAACATACCGAGTATTGAGCCTAAAAATTATTATTTTTCCTTCTTTCGGCTGCTCCTTTCTTCAGGGGTTACCACAGTGAACTGTCGCACGAAGATTTGGCAATTATTTTTACACCAGATGTCCTTCCTGACGCAACCACCGAACTACCACAGCCCTCTGTGTAGAGCAGAGAGCTGCTAGGGCGCCCAGGGGAGCAGATGATGGGGGTTAAGGGCCTTGCTCAAGGGCACAGGGTGGGGCAAATGAGGCAGGTATGGCTACTTCACCTACACACATTTTGATGTCGTAGGTACCTGGAGTTGAGCTAGTGATCTTACGATCACAGGCCCACCTTCTCTGCGCTACCATTCCCCACCTAAAAATGCCCAAACATTTTACAAGATAGCAAAAATTATTTTCTTTTTTTAAACCAGGAATTAAGTAACAAGAAAGTTTAGAAATACATTAACAAAAAGTATGCACACCTTCAATATTTTTTTAAAGTAAATTGAAAAAAGAAACGTACTTAATGCACACTATGACAGACAGCATTATTCTGACTTTATGATAAAGGATGGAAAACCAAGCGTGGTGGAGAAAAATAAACTGTTGATTAAAAAAAGCTTTAAAAGGATGGAAAATCAAGTGTGGTGGAGAAAAATAAACTGTTGATAAAAAAAAGCTTTAAAAGGAGAGGAAAATCAGTTCATCATGTAGTCTGACATCAGAGCACATTTAATTTAATCAGGATGCATTCTCGTGAAAAAACAAAACGTCAAACCAACACAGCGATTTTAAATAGTCTAATATTACTTCATGTGTTCACAAGACTTTGACTATTTTGACTAATCATTAAACAAATGAATAAATAATAAAACTCTGTAAAAGGGATGTGTAGGATGGGGATATTTCATTTAAGACCGTTTATTTATTTATTGTCTCTGAAGAGTTCATCACTCTGGCATAAAAACTGACGTCTACTGCTGCAGGTTTTACCTGCTTTGAAAACAGATTAGATAAACCTGCAGTGGATGTTTCTTTTTAGAATGGTTGGTACAAATATGTGCTGAGACAGATTTTTTTTTCTGCTTACGCTGCTGCTCGTATTAGTGTCAATTTTTAACTCAACAGAAACTTCATTTGAACATGCTCTAACACTTTCACAGGCACTGTGAAAGATTTTCAGTTAACTTTTAATCAAAACGGTGACCAACGGGTTTGTTATGAGAAAGTATAGTAAACTTAAGTTAAAATGTATGTATTTTCTTAGTAAAATATGTCTTCTTTCGTGCAAAAGTAAAGCTTCATGGTGTTTTCTGACATCTAGTGGACACTGGCCGAGAGGCTACTTTGGTCATAATTGCATGGTTGTTGCATGAGCCACAAGAGCCTCCATTATGAAGAATATTATTATTTATGTCATCTAGAAAATGGACTAAAAGTTCACTGCATCCTTTTTCGTCATTGATCATAGATAAGAGTTATCTTGGATTAAGATGGATTGTACAGTATAATTGTGTATAAATACTATTGAGCAAAGATCTTCAGACTCAGAACCTTGTTGGGTCTTTAAAGGAGTCGGGTCTCTCAAGGAGGTGATTTTCACGTTGAAAGAAAATTTGTTCAAGATAACAAACATCTTTTATCCATGTTCATTTGTCTATTTTTTGTTTTTGTTTGTTTGTTTATCTTGCAGGGTCAAAATTGGAGGAAAAAAGCACATTTAGACAAAAATGGACACAACCAGCTGTTGGCTCCTTTTTCTGCTGTTTTGTCCAGCCGTCCCCATGTGTCTCCCAACAGACTTCACGCTATATGTGGAAAAGCCAGAATGTGACTACTGTGTGGCAGTCAACACCACCATCTGCACTGGATTTTGCTTCTCAAGGGTAGGCACTTCATTCTGATAGAATTAAAAGCTGCCTTTTATTTTTTACTTTAAAAAAAAAGGACAGTTGGTCTCATTATCTTTTTGACTGGGAGATTTCATTAAAAAAAACTATGAAATATGAAAAAATAATACAATTTCAGTTTTTTTAAATGTAATATAAAACCTTTAAGACATTGTTGTAAAACTGAACATTCAGAAAAGAAAATATTCTAAATAATAATTGTCACTAACTTGTAAATACGTTTGTGTTCTTAAAGACCGTGTAAAGTGAATTTCAATATTTTCTTAAATAAACATTATAAATGTCATAATTGTGATGTTGTAAATGAGTAATAAGTCTCAAAATTGTAGCTCAATTAATTTTGGAGTTATAGATGAAACTGTGTATAAAGATATGTCTTTTTCAGGATTTTTTAGGCGTGGTTTAAACGGGACCGCGTTTCGTCACGCGGTCCTCATTAGTATAGCCCCACCCCCTGCAGCTCCAGCCGTATAAATTCGCCTCGGTGGAGCCGTTCACTCGCGAATCGCAGATAGCATCAGATAGCAATAGCATAGATATTTTGTTCATTGTTAGCTAGCTAATCAATTATGCCTCGTTCGTGCATCTTCCCTGGATGTCGCAATGGTCAGGGCACCCGTACAAATCATAACATGTTTTTATACCACGTGGTTTTATACTGAGTATCTGTAGTGCCTGGATAGGTCAATGGATAAAGCGCTTGCCTTCCGTCCCAAACTCCACGGGTTCAATTCCCGCATGGTACAACTTTTTTTTTTATTCATTCCAGATTAAAAACACACAAGAAAACTATTTACAAAAACAGCGTAACTCTTGGAAAAAGTAACTGCTGTTACAGAATTCAGATAAAAACAGAGCAGGTTTACTGGCTCTGCTGTCTGCCTCTCCACTGTGGGAGCAGGACAGCGCAGCTGCGCTGAAACCACGCCCACGCACTGACACGCCCCCAGCGTTCCAGGGCAAGGCAAAATCATGTTTTTTCATGATTTTTGAGACTTAATTTTATAAGGTAAACAATGTTTTTAATCAGTCAGATTTATATGGGTGATTAATAACACATATTTATGCCATGTGACAACCTAAAAACACACATTTAATTTCACTTTACACGGTCTTTAAGATAATTACCGGTAGACAAAATTTAACTAAACTTAAAGCTCCCCTGACATCATCTTTGAACTTTCCATAAAATGGCACAACATATATATATATATTAAGATTGACCTCTGATCGTTTTCGCTAAAACAATGTTAAATTAATTAAAATTCCTCTCAAAAATAGTTTAAAATAAGCGCCGTTTTTTTTACATGGGAAATATGGATTTTCCCGTCGCGGGATTATGACGTCAGAAAAAGACTTGCCTCAAATGCGCACATTGAATACAATGTAGGAAGATACAAACGTGATCCGTCCAATTTAGCCATTTAAAATTTTATATTTTAGCGGTTTGTCTTCAGAGAAGCCAAAGTTATTTCGAGTAAACGGTAGGTTATATATTTTTTTCTGCTGCTGCTGGTTTTTGTACACTTTTCACTTCAGGAAGTGAGCAGCTGTGTGATGACTCACAGCAGCTGATAGTTGAGAGGCAGAAGGAATTCTACAACATCTAAATCGTTTCCACAGCACTGAAATGGTAATATATTAGTTAATGTTTCTAATAATTATTCAACATTAATTTATAGTTTAAAAAATTAGTCCCTTTTAAAATATCTGTTAAATATTTTAATGTTTATTCTAACATACGTTCTGAAAAACATCATTCATATTTCATATTTTAACAAAATTGGTGAATGTTAAAAAAAACATTTTATTAAAGTAAAACCATCCCATATTATCAAATATATGAAAACCTCTGGGGAAACATTAATATGAACAAATTATCAAAAAAAATTTGAGTTTAAAAAATATCAGCAAGTGGTGTTTGACTTCATCAGCTCTGTAAAAATGACACTTTACAGCTGTAAATCTGCAAAATCAGAATTTTACTAGAAATTCAATTTTACTGAGCAGCTGTGTCATTAAGAACTAGTTTCTCCTCATCCTGCTGCTTGTACACTTCTTCAGACTCCACCACCTCCTCGTCCACCCTCCTGGATGTCCAGGTGTTGTAGGTCTGGACGCAGAGGACATCTGTCTAGTTTCTCCTCATCCTGCTGCTTGTACACTTCTTCAGACTCCACCACCTCCTCGTCCACCCTCCTGGATGTCCAGGTGTTGTAGGTCTGGACGTAGAGGACATCTGTCTCCTGGGTCCATTATGGGCTGAATGCTGCATCCACTTTGTCACTTCCCTCATCAGAACCACAGAAAATCAACAGATTTACATCAAAGAATATTGTTGAGTACTATTCTTTTTGTTGATGCAATCTTACCTGCTGTGATGTGAAAGTCTGGGTTGTAAAACTGTGAGAGGGTGCTATTTATAAGACTGAGCTGAACCTAGCACCTCAGACTGAGGAAGTCTTTCGGACGAAAGACGAAACGTTTCTACAATTTTTTGCTTTGTTTTGTTTTTTTGTTTTTTGAATGTCCAGAGGACCAGACTTAGCTTTTTTAGATCTGGGTTGTAGTGGTTCAACAGGAAGAGCCTCAGGTGATGGACTGGAGACCTAGAAACCTGAAAACACAAACTGATATTTTTATTAAAACAGCTATGGAAATTTATGTTTTTTGACGGTATTTGATATAATTTATTTTTTAATTTAATGATTGACATATAAACATTTTATTTTTATTTTTAGTGAACATTTAGTGCATGTAAACATGCAAATTTCAACTGGAAATATGAATGATGTTTTTCAGAACGTATGTTAGAATAAACATTAAAATATTTAACAGATATTTTAAAAGGGACTAATTTTTTAAACTATAAATTAATGTTGAATAATTATTAGAAACATTAACTAATATATAACCATTTCTGTGCTGTGGAAACGATTTAGATGTTGTAGAATTCCTTCTGCCTCTCAACTATCAGCTGCTGTGAGTCATCACACAGCTGCTCACTTCCTGAAGTGAAAAGTCTACAAAAACCAGCAGCAGCAGAAAAAAAATATAACCTGCTGTTTACTCTAAATAACTTTGGCTTCTCTGAAGACAAACCGCTAAAATATAAAGTTTTAAATGGCTAAATTGGACGGATCGCGTTTGTATCTTCGTCCATTGTATTCAATGTGCGCATTTGAGGCGAGTCTTTTTCTGACGTCATAATCCCGCGACGGGAAAATCCGTATTTACCATGTAAAAAAAACGGCGCTAATTTTAAACTATTTTTGAGAGGAATTTTAATTAATTTAACATTGTTTTAGCAAAAACGATCAGAGGTCAATCTTAATATATATATATATATATATATATATAT
>JBBPBX010004164.1:36959-72848 GCA_038048925.1 Garcialebias charrua | reverse complement strand
TTAAATTAAGCTTTGACTGCTTATAACACCAACTATGGTCGGCAGATGCGCTCAGCTGAGTAAAGGGGGCAGAAGATTGGAGCTGAGGAGCCCTCAAAGCGCATTAAATGCTTCCCCTGCTTCTGCCTGCATTGGACCCTGCTCTGACGTGTTGGATGTTTTGTGAGCTCACCTGTTTGCGTCCGCTGATTGCAGCGGCTGAATGAACATCTATTTAAGCTGATGTATCGCTGGCAGTAGTCACTCTGAAGCATAACTGAACTTTTTACTTCTTTCAACCGGCTGGTCAGCGCATGGTGAAATGGACACGTGCAGCAGGTGAATGTATGGCAAGCCATGTTAGCATATAATTGGATTGTCAGCCATGTGCGTCCCTGACTCAATAAAAAGCCCAACACCGACCCGGCCTTCACATTAAGCACATTATTATGGCCCAGTCCAAATCCAGGTCGGGCGGGGCTGGGCTCCGGTTTCGAGTTAGAAATGACAGCTCTACTCCTCACAATAGAGGAGCGTTAGGGTCTTTGTTAGTTTGACTCACAGAGGGGCCACTCTGGTCACATGAATAAAGATCTTAGTTGGTGTGAAACTGACTGGGTCTAAAGCAAAATAAATAACTAAAGATAAAGGCCTAAAGCTGCATTATACAGGTAGTCCCCGACTTACGAGCGCTCTTACGTACGAGGATCCGGACTTACGAGCTGGCAAATTTTTGGAAAAAACGCAAAAAATACTGAGTTTTTCTGTGTTTTTTCACCACAGTTCGTTAGCTAAACATGTGGACACACGTTTCCGATCATTTTTATGCACTCATAAGCAGTTTTTCGATGAAAAACGAGTGTTCGTAGTCGCGCTAGCAAAACCGTTCCAACTTACGAGCGAAATTCCGGACTTACGAGACACGTGGCGGCCGTTCCAAATTACGAGATTTCCGTGTTACGAGCACCTCGTTGTAACGGAACTCGCTCGTAAGTCGGGGACTACCTGTAAGTTTTTGAAAGCTGAAATCTGGAAGGAGGTCTCAGATTTTAGTTTTCAAAAACCTATAATAGCAAACGTGTCATTTAGATTTAGTAACATGTCCTGGATGACTGAGATCTTCACCAGCATTTAGTTAGAATTCCCTTCATCTTGTCATGTCATTGTGTCGTCCCGGGGAATCACATTTTCTTTTTTTTGTCTGGCTCCTCTGTGTTTTCCTGCGGTTCATGTTTCTTCTTATGTAAAGTCATCTTTTTCATTAAAGACGGGTTACAGACGACTGAGTTGTTTAGCATAAGAGTGACAACGCCGGCTTCAAACGGAGGCAAAACTGGGTCTCTTCTTCTAAGCTGTAGATGCGATGCGTTCATAGCAGCTTTTATTTTATTTTATCAATGCCACACTCAGTGCTGCCAAGAATAGTCTCAGTTCAGACACCTTTCGTCAGATTGACTTTTTTTCCTCTCACTGCAGCCGCTCTTCACATGGCTGAGTACACATCTGAAACTGATCGAATGCAGTTTTAGTCTGGCTTCCTCACACTCGTCCACACTAGTGGCATGCTTCTCTGAGACGTAATGAAGGATCATAAATCCTTAAGGTTTGGGTTTAAAGGTGTAAGCTCTCGTCTTTGATTTGCTCGTTACTGACTGCACAAATGAATGAATGTAACGTGTTTTCACAAGGAATGTGTTTTTAGAAGTGTTCGTGACGGTAACTGTCCTCTTTACATGTTGCTCTGCTGTGTTTTGCAGGGAATGTGTTTCTAAAGCACGGCTCAGAGCTTCGCCTCATTCCCAGAGACAGAGTGGGAGAACAAGGAGACCGACTTGTGCTGCTTTTCCCCTGTTGATGGCACAATGACTCACACAGCCGAATCACACAACACAACGATCCAGGAAACACCTCACAGCATGCGTCAAGTTTATTTTCCGGCCCACAACTGACAGTGACTCGCATGGAAACACACGTGTTCAAATGTATTGGTGACGCAGTCGCAACGCTTCCTGCATCTTTGAGTTCACAAGTTTGGAGCGACGTCGAGACTGAAACCCAGAGAATAATAGGCACAGATAAAACTAGCATCTGCCGAATTAGCCAGGATTAACAGCTGAATCATCAGTAACTTTTTTTATGTGTTGTCACATCTTAATAAACAGTTAGTGGAACAAACAGAAAAATCCTATATTTCTTTTAATTTTTATTTTCTAAATTGCTTTGTAAACATAAACACATGACCTTTTTATTTAATATATGCATTTAAATCCCATTGATGTATCATCATTGCTTACTAATGCAGGTAATTATTAGATTACATCCACAATGACTATCGTGGAGAAGTTTTCAAACTTGTTTTTTAGACCAGATGCTTTTCCTTCTAGACTAAATCTTCAGATAAAAATCATTTTTTACAGCGCTAGTAATTCAGTTCATGGCTCTTTGCTGCCCTCTGTCGGCTCATATTTGTAGTTCATTGCATACCTCCACGCTGTATGTTTTGATATGCATTGTTTCATGATGTTCAGCAAGAGTTATATAAAGACAAACTTAAACAGATGTCACAAGAGCTGCAGCATCCCTAATGTTCATAAGAGTGAATTCATATTTTATTCTGGTAAATAAATGTTAAATGTTTGCATCCCAGTCCAGTTGTTTTTTTGTTTGTTTTGTGAATTTAATACAAATTTTGCAAACCAGAAAAGCTCTGTTTCATTGCTTATCCCCCCAAAACTGAAGAAACTGTTTATCTCCTCTACAATAATCAATATTTTAGAGAGGGTGTGTCATTCCATGTCTGTTTTTATATTGTTGAGGGGCTGGAGCCCACTCGGCTGTTACTGGCCAAAAGCGGGGTGCAACCAGGTCAAGTCCTTCGCTTGGCTGACCCGAGTCATTTCTTTATCAGAAATCATGAAGGGTATGGACAGAGTAACAGAGCATGCTGTATTACACCAAGGAAATTGCTCAGTTTTTCTTCTGCCAACAGGATTCAGACTTGGGTGGAGGGGAGACGCACAACAAATGGATTTTCTCATTTATTTTAATCAGTCACTGAAGGGTAAATTCATCAGAAATTGACTTGTAAGCCACAGAGTTTCTATGTACTGAATGCAGCAGAGGTTATGAATGTCAGTGCTGCTGCTCGTCTAAAATTGTCCCAATTACTGAAGACTAAGGCAAAAGCAGTCATGATGCGTCGTCTCACTTCCACTTAAGTAATTTAAAATCTCTAGAAATGCACCATGACGAGGGTTTACTTCAAACCACCATATACGTCAGTGACATTTTGCAATAAAAAGGAATTTAAAATGAAAGTTCTGAATTAAATTGTTGTACGTTGAGTGTTGTTTTAGTTATGGCTGTTTTGGTCAAATTGTTTAGGCCTAAATGACATTATGTGCAATATCATGCCAGATCATGTGATCTGAACTGTTGGCACTTAAAGTATGTATTGAAAATGAAAATCAGCTGCTAATACCAGGTCTTCGCTCAATATCTGTAACAGTATGCATTTATTATTATTTTTTTGGCTGTGATTGATAAGTTTTAGCAACATTCTTGAATTAAATACTCCAAAATTTGTCAGTGCCCACCCACTGATAACTGTCTGAAAGTTTAATTAAAATCCATCCAGTGATATTTCACTGACAGACAAGCAGAGTTGACAGCAATCGTAAATCTCAAAATTTTCCAAACAAATCTTTTTTGATCCGGTATTGCCAAGAACGGGTGTTGGGGATTATTATCAGCAACTATTGCTGTCTGTGTTAACTATGATTGCTTATCTGTGGCGTGCTTCTTGAATGAAGATCACTAAAAATTAACAAGTTGTAGATGTGCACAGCGACAATTGTTTTTTTCTGGATGTTTCACTAATATTCAAATAGTTCACAAGAGATTTTGCTAACACTTCAAAGAAACACGCAACACATAATTAAACAGCAGTGGGTGATAATTATGAAGTCATTACATCTTAAAGAAATCCATTCGAGTCATCTCGATTAAGATTTAACTTTTCATGTCACCAAAAATCATTACAGGATACACCTTTCCTACTTTGATCCAAGTGAAGAACCCCCAATCATCTTAAATATGGATGATTCAGAATATCAACATGACACAAGCTGATGGTAATTTCAATATTTTTTCAACAAATTTGCAAAAAGACCTTAAAAACTTTCATTCTAAACATTTGATAAATCAGTTCGCAGTTAGGTGTTAACCAAGAGGCCGTACCTGTTGACACCCAACCTGAAACAAATTGACTCAGTCATGACGGACTGAAATAGAAAAAGTTTGACACCGTACTCTTTGCTTCAGTATATCTTAACAACTGTACTTAAATAGAAGTTGTAAAAAATTGCACTTAAAGAAGAAAGCTATATTTGATTATTGTTCATGCAGAATTTTTCAAAAACCCACAAGGATGTATTTATCATGTATGTATTCATGTATTTATCATTATGTATTTATTTTAGTTTTTGTACAAGAAAAAAGTTTAAATTTCCCGCAGTATTTTACTCTCATTTTATAAATAGAAGGCAATCAGAAAAAAAACAGGAGACTGCATGTCAGATAACAGCAGTGCTGACTGATGGCAGTGAATCGGAGAATAAAAGCTCCTTAAATGGCTTCTCTCACAGACTCCTTTGTGCTTTTCTGCTTGTTCTGTGACCCCACTGCCCAATAAACACCATGTTTAGCGTGCACAATGGCCTCCTCCATTAGTAGCAGTCAATCTGAAATGGGATCTGCTGATCCTTAACAGGCTCAAGGATAAAGAACCTTTTGGTCTAGCCACAGTTCAGCAAGCTAAAGACAGCTGATGCCAAGGGGGGAGCAACCTTCCACAGACAACATCTGCAGCTAATTTTAAGTTTATTTTCGCGATTCACACCGTAGTACAGCCTTTCAGCATTCTATATATAGAAACACACACACACATCTTTTCATCTTGATGGGGACTTTGACTTCCATTAATTTTTCATTCATTTCTTTAGCCTGACCCTTACACTAAACCTAACCATTACCAGTCCAGTACATACCTAACCCTAACCTATCTTCACATACATACATGTATGTATGTACATCCTGAGGAGGCTTGGGTCCTTCAGTGTCTGCAGAAAACTTCTGCTGATGTTCCACCAGTTTGTGGTAGCCAGTGCCCTCTTCTGTGCTTTTGTATTTTGGGGAGGCAACATTAAGAGGAGAGATGCGGGCGATGTAGGCTGGTGAGGAAAGCTGGTTCTGTGTTGGGAACAGAGCTGGAGTCCCTTACATCGGTGGCAGAGAAAAGGGCCCTCAGTAAACTACTGTCCATCATGGACAATGCTGAGCATCCTCTGCACAGCGCCCTCATGAAGCAGAGGAGTTTCTTCACTGGTAGACTGCTGCCCCAGCCCTGCTCCACGGACAGATTCAGGGAGTCCTGTCCCTCAAGACATCAGACTGCTCGATTCTTCCCGTACAATAATAATAGATCCTTGTAAATCTGCGGTACCCCAGATGCTTATGTGGTGAGATGGTGTTCCACTTCCCCCTCCCTTCTACTCTGTGCACCTGCTGCAGCTAGATGAGCATCAGGTGTAACTAGATGAGCAGCATTGATTAGTGGGCGGGGCAGACTTCCTTATAGCTGGGCAGGCTGCTATAGGGTGCGTGTGTTTTTGTTCGCTCTGCTGTTTTGTTTTGTCTTGTCTTGTCTTGTTTGTCTTGTCCTGTATTTCTAGGGTGTTTGGACGCTTTCAACAAGACCTGTACTGATGGGCAGGTTGTGTGGGCAGAGCATTGCTTCTCTGACTCAGTTGAACAGAGCATCTGGACGACAACGACTGAGGATGGTTTAAAGTGTCTGCCATTATTCCTGAGTCTTCCTGTTTTTACAAGGACCGAGTGGTGGACTTGACTCCTTGAGTTTGAGGAAAGAACTCTTTTACAGGAACGGAATGGTGGACAAAAAACCTCAGTTTTAAAGAATTGTTTTTATGTGAATTGTGTAAATAAATATTGTAAATTTTCTTAGTCTGTGTCTGTGTTCTGGTGTATCTGATAACTTAAAAGGAGCAAGAGCTCCACCTTCTGGTCACACTTATGTATGTGTATGTACAGTATATGTATGCTTAGATTTGTATGGATGTGTATGGATGTTCTGTTAGTCCTACATAGTATGTACCACCTTGTGCATGTTGTCTTTTTCCAAATTTTTGTATTTTTTTCATGTGTCTTCTGTATAATTAGAAGATGCTGCTGGATGCCTCAAATTTCCCCATGGGATTAATAAAGTATCATCTGTCCCATCATCAGCTTTATTTATAAAGCGCTTTAACACAGCCACAGCTGAAACAAAGTGCTGAACATCAGTTACAAACAAGATAAAAGCATAAAAACAGAGCTCAATTTAAAATACAATAAAATTACAAGTTAAACAGATAAAATCAATACCAATAAAAATGAAGTAAAATCAAGTCTTTTTGGATTCAGCTGGTTCCTGGTTTATCAACACAAAAGGAATATGGCAGCTAATCTGGACCTGGCTGGCTTGGTTCATGTCTCGAGAAACCAGACTTTTGGCTGAATGGAATACATCTTGGGGAATTTCTGAGACAGGTTCCATTGGTACGGTCATTTTTAATTTGGACATTTTCTGAAGCGAGTGGACCAACACAGACTGAAGGTAGATGTCATTAAAGTTCTGCCTGTCTCCAAAACAATCATGTTTATCTGACATTCGGTTCTCCGACTGGCCTTGACAGGCCGTCTTATCTCAAAACGCCTGTGATGTTTTGTAAACTTGACACACTCGCCCCAAATCTGCTACTCCATGGACGTCAGTGGAGCCCAGCTGAATAAACATTCTGTCATCAGTTCAGAACTTTGGCTTCATTTCTGGCTGTGGCCAGACCCCCCCCCAAAGTACCCGCCTTTGAGTCTCCCCTCTCCTCTCCCCTTCTGCATAATGTCGGCGTCATGTGCTTGTGTGCAAGACTTTTTTTCATTATCATACAGATCTGCATGTAGAAATCAAAAATATGTTGGGAATTTTTTTTGTCTCCAAACCCTGTGTGTCATTTTTCACCACTTTTATTGTCTGTCCAACAGATCTCACTTGTAAATCAGTCTTCAAGGCTCAATGTGACTTATCTGTTTAAATAAAGGTTGAATGAAATAACGGCCATTTAATGGACTGATAACATCCGAAGCTGCTCAAAACTTAGCTTTGCAAATGCTAAACTGCTAAACAGGTTAAAAAATAAAAAAAATAAAAATGGAAGCTAATGTTAAACTGCTATACCGTTCAGGCGGCAATCACTCGGTCTGCATCGCACGTCTATGTACATACTTCCAGTTGAAGTTGTGGACAAAGTACTCAATTCCAGTACTTAAGTAAAAGTAATGATACTCATGGTCAACTCTTACTCAACTACATGTAAAATTTGCAAAAGTTTATTCAAGTTAAAGTTCTGAAGTACTTACTTTTGAAAATAGTTAAGTATTCAAAAGTACATGCATTAAATAAAGTATTTAAAAGTACAAATTATATTTTCTAATTTTTTTTTATTATTGATTTATTCATTTTACATTTGTTAAAGGAAAAACCTTACATGTAATATTTAAAACAAGAGAAAACATAAAATGAAAGGTGGCAGGAAGAATCTTATTTTACCTGCCCCTTTTTTCCAAAACAAAAAACAAAATCAATACAAACAATTCACTCCAACAATAATCATCAATAAGCAATCGAACCAATAGAGAAACTCATTTCAATTTTAAAATTTTCATGTACAATAAACAATTTAAAGAAATTTTTAGTATTTTGTTAACAATTTAGTTTTAATCATTTTTTTAAACACAAGCACTGATTTTGCAGATTTAACTTCATTTCCTAAATCATTCCACAAATCAACTCCCTGTATTGAAACAGACCGTCCCTTTAAGCTTGTTCTATACTGAGGTTTTGCAAAAATCTCAGTTCCCTTAAGACTATAGCAGCTCGTCCTCTTTACAAAATTAATTTGAACATTTGAAGGCAGTACATTATTATGGGCTCTATACATTACCAACAAAATATTGTAATCCACTAAATCATAAAACTTTAGCAACTTAAGTTGTTGAAACAATATATTCGACGGATGACAGTAAGGCTTTCTTGTAATAATTCTCACAGCTCTTTTTTGTAAAATAAAAATAGGCTTCGTTATGGTTTTACACGCCTTTCCCCAAACTTCAACACAATAAATTAAATGTGGAACAAAAATTGCATTATATAACAGATACAGCAGAGCTTTATCATTTAACAAATCTTTCACTTTGTAAAGCACCGCAGTAGATCTAGATAACTTAAGTTTAACTAAATTTATATGCTGTTTCCACGACAGTTTGTCATCAATAACTACCCCCAAAAACTTCACTGTGAACTTCAACACCATCAATTTTAAAAGAAAAATCAAATTTGTTCTTTTTATTACTAAATAACATATACTTTGTTTTATCTAGGTTTAATGATAGTTTGTTCAATTTAAACCAAGTTTGTAATTTAACAAACTCCATTTTTAACAACTCAGACATTTGATTTAAATCACTACCAAAATAAAAAAAAGTAGTATCGTCAGCAAAGAGAACACATTTTAGAAGTCCAGACACCTTCACTAGATCATTCACATACAAAATAAACAACTTTGGTCCAAGTATTGAGCCTTGTGGGACTCCACATGTGATCTTGCAGAGGTTTGATCGTATGCCGTCAATTTGTACAAACTGTTGTCTATCTTTCAAGTAACTACACACCCACTGTAGTGCTAGTCCTCTAATACCATACTTGTTTAATTTATTAGTGAGAATGGTGTGGTCAATTGTGTCAAATGCTTTCTTTAAATCAATAAACAGACTTATACAATGTTGCTTTTGATCAATGGCTGTGGTAATTTGTTCCGTTAGTTCCATAAGAGCCATGGATGTAGAATTTTTAGATCGAAAACCATATTGACTGTCACTTAAAATATTATATTTATCAAGAAATGTATCTAATCTGGTTACGAATATTTTTTCTAGAATTTTGGAAAATTGCGGCAACAATGATATTGGTCTATAGTTGTTAAAGACGCATTTGTCACCATTTTTAAAGATAGGGATCACCTTTGCTACTTTCATATTTTCAGGAAATACCCCGTGGAAAAAGACAAATTACATGTGTATGTGAACGGTTTGATAACAAGACTTATGTCCTTTACAACAATCATGTCCATATCAACCCAGTCCTTAGATTTTTTATCTGCAAAAGTTTTAACTACTATCAATATTTCTTCCTTATCAATTTCATGTAGAAACATAGTGTTTTCACAACCTTTGATTAAGTGACACACATCCTTATCAACTAATGGAATTGTTTTTGCAAGGTGTGGTCCCACGTTTACAAAATAATTATTGAATCCATTTACAATTTCATGTTCTTCTTGTATTTCATTATTTTCATCCACAAAATACTGAGACAAGCTCATACTATTTTTGCGTTTGTTCAAAACACTGTTCATCACTCTCCAAGTTGCTTTCATATCACCATTTGTTTTATGTAATAGTTCACTATAATATTCTCTCTTTTGTTTTTTTATAATTCCCGTTAATTTGTTTTTATACTTTTTGTATTTGTTTTCCGCCTCAGGAGTACTGTTTTTCAAGAAACAAGAATACAGATAGTTGTTTTTTTTTGCATGCGTTTCTCAGTCCTATCGTCATCCACGGTTGATCGATAGTACGTTTCTTAGTATGATTTTTTTGCACACAATTTTTTGTATACAAAACATCCAACATTTTCATAAACTCATTATATGATTTGTTTGTCATCCACATACACATCATTCCAATTTTGTTTTTTCAAGTCAGATTTAAATCTATCTAATGATTTTTTAGATGTGTTTATTATTATTTTCGTTCTTGTAACCGGTCTTGTAATACTATCTTCTTTATTATAAATTGTAAAAACTGGTCAGTACATATCAGTACATTGCTGCATTATTTTGATTGATTTTACAGAAACTTGTAACTCTGAAACCACCTGCTGATGACATGTAGCCACTCTAACACCACATGCTTTAATAAAACCTGTAGACTAAATATAATGTCTTACCTGCATTTTACATGTCTGTGGAAAGTCATGGAAATCCTGATGATGCACATTTAGTATTTTCCTCAGCTTTAATATTCATACACCACATTGTTTGTCTGTAAAAGTGCATATATTGACAACAGCTTAACAAAGAGAGGAAACAGTAATGTTGATAACTGAAAGTTCTGCCATACTTAACATGGAAGCTTACAAAACAACGAATGTCCTGCAGCTGAATCTAAAATAAAACCTGAATCAACAACTGGCCAGCTGTAAGGAAAGAAAAACAGCAACAACGTATTACAAACCTGAACCAAAAGTAACAAGTAACAAGAAGCGTCCTAGAAATGTAGTGGAGTCGAAAGTACAATACAGTATTTGTCTTTGAACTGTAGTGGAGTAAAAGTCATAGGTTCCCCAAAACACAAATACTCAAGTTAAGTAAAGATACACAGAAAAGTGTACTTAAGTAACAGTACTCAAGTACGTGTACTTTGTGACTGTGCACCACTGGCATCGACTAATCACGTTTGTCACGTGTACACATAGTAAGCCAATAGTATGCCTAACGGACTCTTCGAGACACATCTACAACATTTTATTAGCAGACATAAAGTTGGTGAAACCTAATTTAGCCTAATTTAACTGCACTAAAGACAAGGAAAGACTAATTCATCCATCCATCCCTTATCTTTTACCCACTTCTTTCTTTCTGGATCATGGGAGTCACTGGTGCCCATATCCAGTCATATCCAGTCACTGTGCGAGAGGCGGGGGACACCCTGGACAGGTCGCAAGTCCATCACAGAGACACATAGAGACAAATGAGACAAACTTTCACACTCACACATAGAGACAATTTAGTGTTGCCAATCAGTCTAACATGCATATTTTTGATCTGTGGGAGGAAACTGGAGTACCTGGAGAAAATCCATGCATGCAAGGAGAGAACATGCAAACTCCACCCATAAAGGCCCCCAGCTAGGGGTGACCTGCTCGCTGATATGTGGCAGCTCTACCAACTGTGCTGCCCAGAAACGCTAATTTGCTCAACAACAAAAAAAACATTCCATTAGCTGTTGGTGGATTAGCAGAACTGTGTCCACTACTGAGCAAAACTAATAAGTAACTTGTGAAACCTAAGCCAACCTTTACTATAGAAATGATCAAAAATTAAAGTCTTTAGTCTCAAATGTGGAAAGGATGCCAGCCTCACAGACAGAAACTGGAAGTTGGTTCTGTTACAGGTGCCAGCGTAGGCTCGGGGACAACAGATGCAGAAAATCCTGGAAAGGGGGAAAATGGTGAGGCAGGCCTTCATTGAGTCCTCCTGGACCCATGTGCTGCTGGCAAAACGCAGATCCTGGAGCAATTGTACATTCTTAACACCACCATCTACTGGCACAATTTGTGTACCGCAGAGCGCTTCCTTTGTTTTTACCATGTGCGGGCACATGCATTTAGATGGGCTTAATAATAAAATAAACTGAGACTAGTTCAAATAGACATCACAGGAATAAGCAAAGATTTGTGCATGTCACAGTTCCACAAGAGAAGAGCCAGTTCTGCATTTTTAGAAATTCAAGGACTCACAAGAAACCTGCAGCATGAGAGAGAAGTGCTCTGTTAGGAAGATGTGGAACAATGAAATCTTCAGTGTAAGATGGTGTTTGTTTGTTAAAAGCTTTGTATGTTAGAAGTAAGATTTTAAATTGGTTTTTAGATTTTGACTAGGTTGAAGCAGTTGGAGGAGCTGCTGCCTCTCAGCAAAAAGGTCACCCCTATTCATTCATTCATTCAACCTTTATTTAGTCAGGTAAATCTTTTGAACCTCATGGGCTCATTTACGAAAGCGACCTGCTAAAACTAAAGAACAATGAACAGCAGTGGTAGAATTTCCTTAAACAATAAACAATAAACAAACAAACAATAAACAATAGAAAACAAAAGAGAGAAAAAAACAAAAGAAAGTTTTTTTTTTTTTTTTTTTTTTTTTTAACAAAGTATCAAAAAACTAGCAAAACATTATAAGGTAGACGTATAAAATCAAAGACAGGAACAAATCTGCATTGGTTTTTGCTAGGATTCCAACAGATTCTGAAAACCCAGTTCAAAACCCAGCTGGAGGCCTTTTTGAGTGGAGTTAGCATGTTCTCTCCGTGCATGCGTGGATTTTCTCCTGGTACTCTGTTCCCTTTCAGTCAAGTTCTCTCGGTGCAACATATGCTATGGGAATTGCGCCCCCGCTCGATTACCTGAAGGAAAACATTCACGCCTTTACGGCTAGGGCGTCAGCGTTGCGCCAGAGGCCCCGCCCCCTGGGTATTTAAGCTGCTGACGCCCATCCATCTTTCTCTTTTTTGCCCTTCACCCCGCTTAAACCTGAACCTCTCTTCGCGGGACTTCTCTGTTGCTTCATCGCTCAACCAGAGGTGAGCTTGCTCCCTACACACAGCGTACAAAGAACTATTCCTGTGTACTGCTGGACTAGCGAAAGATAGTCTGGCACATTTTTTTCTTAACCCCAAAGTTTTTTCTTCTCCTCTCTCCACAGACTGCTTCGCTCGAGCTAAGATGGTACCTGGATTATTGAGCATGAACTTTCTTGCATAAGCAGCTAAATTTTCTTCCAGGATAATCAGAGTCACCACTACCGGTGTGAATGTGTGTATGAATGGGTGGATGGCTGGTGCTGTAAAGCGCTTTGGGGCCTCTCATAGGGGGCTGGAAGGCTCTATATAAGTAAGCTCCATTTACCATTTACCATTTACTTTAATTAATGGCAAGCAAGGGCGGAGTGGCCATCGGGAGATTCGGGAGTTTTCCCGATGGGCCGCGTCATGAATGGGCCGATAGGCGCACGGGGAAAATGATGACGGTTGAATGAATCTGCTCAAAATTGACTTGTCCCTGACTTTAGGCTGCAGGCTGCAGGCTCTTAAAGGGAGGGAGCGCTGATCGCTTTAAGAGACTGCAGCCTGCAGCCTCTTAAAGCGCTGATCCCTTTAAGAGACTGCGCCGCACTGGGCTGGCAGCTTGGGAGCTACCATTTGATAAAAAACACCCCTGAAAGTTCACCGTTGGTTGAGTCCAACCCAGCAGCGAAGCACGTATTTTCCAAAACATCAGCTGATGGAGCAGCGCGGAGTCCAAACTGCTAATTAGCAATAAAAATGGATAGGAAGAGGCCAGGTGGAGCTGAAAAATCAGGTTGAAGAAAAGAAAGGCGGAGGAAGCTGCCAAATGTGCAAAGCTTACAGACATTTTTTCAAAGAGACAGAAGAAGCAACAGGTAATATAAATTAAAAACTAGCATAATAAATTAAGCTAATGTCACAACGTTGTACTATGCCACTAAACATGAAAGTCAAGTGGGACCTAAACTGACAGCCTGAGCCTAATTAGAAATAAAAGCAGAAATATATAAATTGACCAATAAATAAATAAACGTCAAAGGACAATTTAAATTAAAAGATAACTTTATCTCATACCCTGATGCATGCTCAATAATCCAGGTAGAAAAATCTAAAAAAGCTAAGTCTGGTCCTCTGGACATTTTTTGCTTTGTTTTGTTTTTTGAATGTCCAGAGGACCAGACTTGGCTTTTTTAGAACTTTATCTCATGTTTTAAAAATTAATTGACCATCATGTTTTTTTTCCAGCTTAGTTCCAACAAATTATATATTTTAATTCATAATTTTACATTTTACTGTGCTTAAAATACCGGTAGGCCTATATATTTTTTTGTTTTTACTTTTACTCTTAGATGACTTGTGTTATGTAATTAAATGTAATTATTTTTTTAATTTTCCACACAAGTCCTTATTTACGTAATGAGGCAGAAATGCATGAGGTGAAGTGAAAACAGGAGACAGAAAAATGTTAAAGCAACACATTTAATAGACAAATAAAAATAAACTCATGCATATGCATACATATTGCAACCAATGCCAAACTTGTCTCTGATTTTGCTTGTCTTGACCCTAAAAACTTTTCAGAGATGAGGCTTAAAGGACTCAAGAGCTCAGCACTTCAAGCAACAAGCAAAAATCTGCTTAGATTTGATGAGAGAGCCACAGTGAGTACTTTACACACACAGAGCTGTCCAGTCTTGGGATAGGCTGAAAAAGTCCCCTCTGGAAGAGTCCACTGTCAAGATGGTACTGAGATGGAACAGGGTTGAACCAGAGATTGAACTTGAAAGCAGGGCTTGTTCTTCTTGCAGAAACTGTGTTATCTGTGTTTACCTTATATTGACACAGTATAACCTTTTCACAGATGCCTATATAGGGCTGGCATACAAATATTTGTTGTCTCAGGTTGCACGTGAAAGCTTCTCTACTCTCAAGTTCATCAAGAATAGACTACGAAGCACACTTAACCAGGAGCATTTGGAGGCATTTATGCTGATGTCCACAGAGAAAGAACTTCTTATGTCCATTGACAATGACAAAGTAACACATATGGTGGCAGAAACTAGTGCACTTCTTAGGCGCTTACTGATGCTGTAGATCACATGTCAAACTCGAGGCCCATGGGCCAAATCTGGTCTCATTGACATTTTATCTGGCCTCAAATTTAATATTTTGAATGTAAAATAGTTTTATGGTTTATCTTTTTGTCACTGTATTTAGTGCAAACTTCTCATGACAGCTGGCCAACGTTCAAGCCAACAAAATTACGTTTTGAGTTTTTCAGTAATCTTTGAGTCTGATATGGAAAGAGCAACAAAGAATTGACTTATCATTTTCTGTTTTTTAAGTCAACTAATTTAGTTTTTTTCCCACCTGATTTGCTGAATTGTAACAAAATGTAACTAAAAATTATAACCAAAAAAAAGTTGTTGATTGTATTGCAATAAAAAAAATATTATAGGCTACATTTTTGCCAAATATTTTTAAAATGTGAAAAAATGGGCCACTCTTGGCCATTAAACTCCCGGGCTGAAAAGTTGTCCCACTCCGCCCCTGATGGCAAGGGTATTCCCAGAAAGAGTTAAAGCAATTAACAAATCAAAATGTGCTTAGAAAATATTTTGTTTTATTTTCTGATTTTCTCAATACTGCTGATACATATACAGTATTCTCTGACAAGCCTTATTTAAGGATGCCCAATGTGCCTTACTGCATATGCCACTTTTGCCTCTATACCAACATCAACTACTACCTCATACATATACTGTGTACATTAACTCATATGCTGCTTTGCCACTCTTTGCAAATGTCAATGCTAGAACCTTCAGTTTATTTTATAGATATACTTTTTATACTTTTTTATACTACTATGCAAAAACTCAGGACAGTATTACACTTTTATTATTTCATTTTATGCTTATGTTCATTAAATGTTTAGTGTTTTAGTGTTGGTGTAAATTTTCATACTTTTATACTACTATGCAAAAACTCAGGACAGTGTTACACTTTTACTATTTTATGCTTATGTTTATTAAATGTTTCAGTGTTTTAGTGTTTAAATGGTTACTGTTGCACCGAGGGACTGAGAGAAACGCAATTTCAATCCTGTGTATGTCCTGTACATATTGCAGTTCTGACAATAAAGTTGACTTTGACTTTGACTTATATATTTAATTATTATTGATCTAGTTGAATGCCAGTGTGTGTGGGGAAAGGACTCAAATGCTTAATTGTAGTTTACTTTTTTAGTTCACAAAAACCTGGCATTTTAACCCAGGTATGTATTTTTTACATGTGTATGTGATATTTAGAAATTCATATGTAGGCGACGTTTCATGAAAATTAATATTTGTATCAGTAAACACTTTCCTGGTAGTCCAGAAATTACTGTTTCTAGACCTGCAACTTGTGCTTCATTTCAGTGACGTCACTTGGTCCATTACCTTGATTTTCTTGAATGCTCCACCATTCTTCACCAGCAGAGAGCAGTAGCTTATAAAAAACCATGAACCACATGTCATTTCAATAGAATAAAGTTACCAATCCTATTCAAAATTTGAATATATATATTGTTTTTACTTTTTACATTTGCATTTCTGCAAGATTATTCTAACTCTCTCTACCTTTGTAAACATTTCTGACTAAACAAAAAAAATAATTTAATCTAAACTCTTTACTTTTTCACTTTATGTTTTTATCTGCCATGGTAATTCACACAGAGCAGAAAAAAAGCATAAAGAAAAAGATGCAACAAACTCAACAACAAGAAACAGTGAGACCTGAGAGCAGAGGTCACAGTTTGACTCTGCCTGCAGGCCTGAAGCCTCTAAGTGCTTTGTCTGACTGCAGCAGGTTTGTCCCTCCGTAAACTGATCATTGCTATAAAATCACATTAAACAGAGAATAGCGTCCTCAAGGGACATCATTGAAAGTTGGCCACCTGGAAAGTTTTCACATACAAGGTGTAACCAAATCATCTAAAACCACCTCTTGTATTTAGAAGAAAAGTTGCACTAGTGAAGCATTGCACTTTGCAGAAACTAATACCTGCTTTTTGTGCAACAAATTGATTCAAACAAGAGTAATTGCTTCAAAAGACAAAGAAATGGCTCATTAAAAGTCTGCCTTTTCTCACATTGTGAGTTGCCTTGGAAAAAACCAAATGGTTTAAGTTACAACAAGTATTTACTCATTTCTCTCACAACTTGTAACCATGTCTTTGTTTCTTCAAATGAAAGGGAGATGTCTGCAGAAGGACTGTCATCTACTGAATTGAAGTGTACGAGACGCAAGAACAAACTGGTTGTTTCACCAGACGGCAAACGTTACCCAAAATGGCACTTTGTGTAAACTAACATGGTGATTGTGTTGATGATTACAGAGCAGCAACGACTCTTTGCAGAAAAACCGTTCCTGAAGTGTTCTGAGGATATCTGATTTTCCACCATTGTAATGTGGGAACAAAGGCAGACCAGATGGGAACCTTTGTATGCACTTGTGTTGTGTGCAGCCTAAATGACATAGGTGTGTGGGGGTGGGATTGTGGTGATAAACATAATTTAACATGATTTCCCATTACGTGTTCAGCTGACAAATGAAACCAGTGGCTTTGCATGTCAAGCATTTGTGTCTGCCTCAAGAAGAAACGGGTTGTTCAAAGCACAGAGAGGTCAGAGCACAGTGACATGATGTCTGCTCTTTTTATTAATGCACAGTGGTAAAAACACAAGTTCAGAAGCTGTGATATGGATTTTTAAGTTATTTTATACTGTATTTGAGTATAATAATAATAATAATATTAATAATCACCTACTCTGAGCTAAAATGTCACCATCGCAAAAGTATCTAGAAATTACTTCCAAAAAAGGATTTAGCTTTACATTCTCCAGATGTTTAAAACTTTTCTTACCTGCTGTGATTAACAGTTTTTCTTTTAAGATTTATTGTATTATAATAACTTATTTCTGCTTCGAAACACCAGAAAAGAGTAGCATTATTACTCAGGTACAATGTGTAGTTTACATGTCTGACAAATAGTGAAAAATAATGTTTTTGCCCTCATTTGCATGTGCATGTGTTTGTTTGGTGAAGATTCTCAGTCGTCCAGGACATGATAAAATCAAAAAAGGCGTTCAATACAGGATCAACTGGACTTTATTTGTTGCAGAAAACGTTTCGACTTATGTCCAGAAGTCTTTTTCAATTCTGAATTCAATTCTGAATGAATTGAATTCAGAATTGAAAAAGACTTCTGGACAGAAGTCAAAACGTTTTCTGCAACAAATAAAGTTCAGTTGATCCTGTATTGAACGCCTTTTTTGATGTGTTTGTTTATTACAAAAGTACATAAAGGACCCCTGGACTGATTTCAATTAAATTCTCAGAATCTATACAATGGATGTATTTCTACAAATGATTAACTTTTGGAGTCAACCCATTTAAAGATGTCTTGGTAGCTTTCAAACCCCAAAATATTTTTAAAGAAAAGGAACATCCAAACAACATGTGTTCACTGGCACAAACAGAGTAATGTTGTGTATGATGATCAGTGTCAGGAGGACTCATAGAAACTAAACAGCCACTGGCCAAAAGGATGGTCCAGCGCAGAAGAGCAACATCATTAGACCAAAACTCTGCAGTCTACACTCATCTGCAGGCCAGCGGTCACTCTTTTAGGAATGAAGATGTTCACATCCTTGATAGAAACACTAAGAGGAGAGAAGGAAGCCCTCTTTAAAGAGAACCCGTCAATCATTAAAGAGGGGCGGATGCCTCCGTGTTCAACTGTTCCCTCTTAGAATTCTGTTACTGCAAGTATCACTCAGCCCTCTGTGACCAGGGCACAGGTTGTTGATGGTCCTCCTTTTACATGTGAACAACTAGTTTTGACTGTCACCAGCAAACTGGTTGATCTACTGTGTGTGGGATTTGTAGGTTTCCAGCCATAATCACTTTCTCCACAGCTGCTGATCATATCAATCCTCCACCCCTCTCCACACCTGCACCTGATTTGGAAGACTGCTTTGCCGGGTATTTAAACTCCTGTCGGACATTCATCTGACACTAGAACATTAAGATACCTTCTGGTAACTTAAGTGACAGCCGGTAAAACTTATTCCTTGTGAAACTTTAACGATTCTCCTGTGTCCTTTAAAGTTCTGCTCCTCCAGGTCTTCTGAGACCTCCTTGTGACCTCACCCTGTCATCATCCTGTTCTTGCAATCACCAGACATCAGCCTGGATCAAAATACCTGATATTCTGTCCAACAACACTCACCTCTTCTGGATCACGCTTCACGCTCTTCTTTAAACCTACGACCTCATTTCTCCCTCCTCTCCACCACGATCTGTAAAAAAAAAAAAATCAGAAGTAAGAAAACTATTTTCTCCAAACAATTTTCATTCTTCAAGAATTCAGAAATCTACCGGTACTCATACTCACCTTGTCCTCTTTTCCCCTTCCAGCCCAGGACTTTTCTCTGCACTTCTGTAAATAAATCACTTATTTTTACTCCTGAGGCTGTGTCTTATCAGTCTGCTAACTTGGGGTCAAATATACTTAACATACTATGAGACAGTGCTGCTTATAAGACTGAGTTTGTTGCAGCCCCTCAGACTGAAAAAGTATTTTGGATAAAATATGAAACGTTTTAATAAAGACCTGACTTAACCTTGTTAGACTATTAGACAACATAAAAATAGGGATTACTCAGTCATTTCCAGGTATTTAGCTAACATCTGATTTGGTAGTAGATGTGACTTATTCACGAAACATAATATGCGCCTGAACTCTTGTGATATTTCATGAGACAATGTAATATTTGTGTCTACACCTTGTAACTGTGACTTTCCTACCCTCCATTGATTACGGTGACATTATCTACATGAATGCTCCTACAAGCATCCTGCAGATGTTGGATGTGGTCTATCATGGTGCACTAAGATTCATAACTGGCTGTGATTATCGTACCCACCACTGCACCCTGTATTCACTGGTTAACTGGACATCATTAACCTCACGCAGACTCTTCCACTGGTACATTTTCATCTTTAAATCACTTCTTGGTCTGCTGCCCTCATACATCTCCTCCTACATGTCTTTGCGTGAGTGCACAGCGTGCGCTCTCAGGACATGATTACCTGCAGTGTTCCGTCAGTGAAAGCTGAGCTTGGAAAAAGGGCCTTCTCCTACTCTGCTCCTGTTTCCTGGAATATCTTACAAAAAGATCTGAAGCTCTCGACCTTGACTTCTCTAAATGGCTTTAAGAATCTGTTGGAATCCTGGCAAAAAACAATGCAGTCATATTCCTGTTTTTTTTATTTTCTACATCTACCTTATAATCTGTCTGTTTTGCTACTTTGATATCTTTGTTTTAACTTGTTTAAAAAAAATCTGTATTTCTCTCTTATGTTTGTCTGTTGTTGATTGTTCAAGGAAAATCTACTGTTGCTGTTGTCATCATTCTCTAGTTTGTAGACAGGTCTCTCTTGTAAATGAGTCATTGAGGCTCAATGAGATTAACCTGCCTAAATAAAGTTTGAATGAAAATTAATGAAAAAATAATTTCAAGGTTTGACCAAAATGGGCACAACTCCATAAATTATCATTAAATTATATTTGACATAACTTTAGCATGACAGGTGGGGTGGTATGCATTCCTTTGAAGAATGCAAGGCCTTTCTTAATTCTTACATAAACTAATTTTGAGGAGAACATTAGTCTTTGCTGATAGTTATTTTAAATAGATGTACTTGGGATGTTTTGATTTTAACTGTTGTCTGTAGGTTGTGTATTTTTTATGTCAGGATTTAGAAGCTTTATTGTGTCTGTGGGTAATTTAAAGGCTTTGTTGGTGCTGTGAGGCTTCCCTCACAGAAAGACTTAATCCTTACTCATAATGTGATATAAATAACTTGCGCCATTTATTCACCTACCGTATTTTTCGGACTATAAGGTGCACCGGATTATAATGCGCATTAAGCAAAACAAGTTGATTTTGACAGATTTTTGAGTGCCGTGTACCACATAAAATCTTTTCGAGGTTGGTAAGCGCAACTAGAATTAATACATAAGGCACACCAGATTATAAGGCTCACTGTCGATTTTTGGGAAATTTAAAGCATTTTTTGTGCGCCTTATAGTCCAAAATATATAGTACAAACAACAATAAGCTAAAGCCTGTATTAAACTACTCATTAGAGGATAAATGCAAATTCTGCTGAAATAAACATGCTTGGTATCATTCAAATGTGATTTTATTTTATTTTTTATATATAATTTTACATGCATGCCAAGGTTTTGTGCACATGCAACAAACAACCTAGCATGTGCCTGACCCTCACAATGACATTAGTTGGCAGTTTTGAGATTTTCTCTGAGTTGTGCAGGCTCAGACCTCAAAATCTCAACATGTGGTCTTATCAGGGCATAACAGCTGCAGTGCAGCAGGAACCCATGAATCCTCTACTACAAATGTGAGGCTGAGCTTTCCAAAAGTTTCATTATACCTATCAGGTGATACAGAGTGGTAGAAACGAGCCAGAGCTTGGGTGTTAATTAGTCACATAGGAACAGAACAAAAGTCAGACCATCCAGAAAGCTGACTCACAGAAGGAGGCCCATCAAAACAGATTATGCTAGCTATTTGATATTTTATAAATATATTAGAATGTAGTTCCAAGTTCTACTATTTTTAACATGTTCTGTAGATTGCTCTCAGTTTAATCTGTTTTAAAGTCTTCCCACAGTGTAAATCTAACACAGGTGATCTTTGTTCTGTGAAGTTAATGCTAATAAAATGAATGACAGCTGGAAAATCAGTTGCCTTGCACGTGAAAATAACAAAGTTCTGGAAACACTTTAATCACCTGGGATTTGAAATGGAACCAGGAAAGAATTGAAAAGTCACACAGTAGCACATGGATTAAATTGGGATTTAAAAGACTCAAGGCTGTTGAACTTAGAAGTGAGGAACTTGTTAAATATTCATGATGGAAACTTGTTATCAGTTTTATGGTGACTGAACAATCCTTCAACTGGTTTACAGCCAGTCGCCTGATAATGGCTCTATCAGAATGAATGGCTCTTATTTTATGATGCTTGTACTGAGAGGAGCTGATCCAAATTGTAATACAGATTGTGTCTGAATAAAAATACTTAAGGGCAGCCATGCCAAAGTCATTACAAATCTTAATTTCACATATGGTGTATAATCCATCCATCCATCCATCCATTATCTTTACCTGCTGCTTCCTTTTTGGGTTGCGGGGGTCACTGGTGCCCATATCCAGCAGTCACTGTGCGAGAAGCAGGGGACACCCTGGACAGGTCACAAGTCCATCACAATGGTGTATAGCATATGTGTCAAACTCAAGGCCCGGGGGCCAAATGTGGCCCTCGTTGACATCTTATCTGGCTCCCAAGATGACATGTGAAACGTAAAATACTTCTATCTCTTAATTTTTTTCCAGTAATCTTTGATTATGATATCAAAAGGAAAACAGAAAACATCAAATGAGACCAATCAAACTCTTGTTGAGGAACCTGTGACCATATGTTTGGTATCTGATTTGAGTTAATGTAGTTTCTGAAATTGGCACTTAGTTTGAAAAATGTTTTGATTTTGACCCCTTTTGTAAGTGAGTTTAACACCCCTGTTGTATAGTAATAAAAAATAAATACATGACAACATTGTTTATATTGCTACAAACATATTCCATCTTACTTTGCAGGTTTTTTTGCCAATCACCACTTGCAAGATAGATTTTCCCTATTTCTTCTGTTTTTTTTTTGCACTTCTTGGTCAGAGTTAAATGTATACATTTATACAGCTGCTTACAGCAATAGTTTGAAATTCAGCTTTTTGCGTCAGATAAACAATACAGTACAAGATCATGGTTATTTGTTTACCCCTCATTTCATGGGCATCAGGTTTTTACTGTCTTGTTCTTCCTTAAGGGAAGGTCAACATTATTTACAGGCCCATGCTGAATTCCTCAAAATAAACAGGTAAATTAATAAATAGATGAATTCATGCATGAGTAGGCAATATAAAACTGAGTCACCATATTGCAGCTTTCTGAAATACAGCTGAGCAAACGAGGAGCATTTCAGAAGTTTAATAAGCCAGAACAGGACTGACTGATGACAGTGCCTCTTTAATTAAGGAATAAAGCCCAAAGCTCAGTTTTTACATCATTGGTGTTGGTAGAGAGATGACATTCAGCAGGGTATTCTGACAAGACTGGACCAAAAAACTCAAATAAAAGGAGTAGTTTCCTCAGGACATAATACATCAACAATTTTAACAGGCAATGTGGTGGATACTGACATAACAGTGTTTGAATTATTGAGTCTTTACATGCATCCAAAATTGATGCCACATTTATTTTTATTTTTTTACTGTGCATGCATTTTCACCAGTAGAAAATGTTTTTTTTACTGAAGTCTGGTGCTGAGGTTAAATATCATTGTCTGAAATATGTTAGCAATTGTTTCTAAATCTTTTTCAGCTGTAACCAGCAAAATACTGTACCACCATCATAGCTTTTTGAGTTAAACAGTCTCTCACTGAGTTTGTAAAAGGTTAATTAAACAAGGACATCATTAAAATACAAACAACTTAAGATGCTTTTTGTGTGATTTTGTTTATGAAAATTTAAATGATCTCTTTGGCAAATGATGCTGAACTGTGCTGTGTCATCAAATTTAGTTTACATTTTGGGGATCAATTTATAACCCCCAGTTTGCTGTTTCGTGACCTGCTGTGAAGTCACGACTCCACCATTGTTTTTACAGGGAAATCATTGACTTTACTATATTAATTAATTAATTATTTTTAAAAAATGCACTGAAACAGTTTTTACACAAAATATTTGCATAACATCTAAAAGGGCTATAGGTTTAAATTAAGCATTCCCACTCTTTAAATTACAGAGAAGCAGAAAATAAATGAGTATTAGTTGATCAGTTAATCAGTCGAGAAATAGAAGGCATTTATTTATGCTGTCAGTCAGACTGGTGTCTGCATTACTCAAATTATTTAGAGTTTATACAAAATAATCAGATAAAATGTAATGATTGGATTTTACCTGAAAACTAACTTGGTTGCACAGAAGCTGACGAACAAGAATAATCCTAATCAAGTTTTGCAGAAATACTTTTTTCTATGTTTTCCTTCATTAATTTCACTCAGTCAGTTGTACCAATAATAATAATAATAATAATAATAATAATAATAATAATAATAATAATAATAATAATAAATAAACAATTTTGAAAAAGCTTAAACAAAATGCAATGCTTCATGAGGGGAAGAGGAACAGAAAAAAAGTCCTTCACATAACCTGCCTTTAAAAAATTACATGGACTTTCATTTTTCTGTATTCATCCACAAATAACCAAAATACAAAATCATCTGCAATCAAGTTAAATATCTTGAATGTTCAACAAATTCCTGTATAAAGTTTCTTGAATGTTTTTTTTTTTCTCCTTGTCATCATTGTAACTTTACATAAGGATCGATGAAGTGTAATTTAAAGACAATAAATACAGTGGGACGTTTATGTTTTTGTATATTTGTTAAGGTAAGATTTTAGTTATATAGACTGTACAGTTGCAGACTTAAAATAAAAGTTTGAAACGCTTTGGTTTGAGTTCAGCTCATGACATCAGTGTATTATATTTTATATTGTAAAATATAGAATAACAAAGTGTAATATGAGTAAAGCCAAATGAATTGTTGGCATCCCCTCCTCTGTGTGACAGTCAGCTGTGCTGCCCATTGGCCACTGAGCACACAAACCCTCAAACTGATCCAACGTGCGCAGAGATGGGCGGCAGCTCGGAGCGTGGAGTTAAAACTCGTGCGCGCTCTTCTCCCTCAGCATGTGGACGTTTCCAACGGGTGGATGCGCGGGAGCCGCCATGCAGAGACACTCCTGACTCACGTGTATGGAGGGACCTTTACCTTTTTGTGTTCTTTTCATAGCGTGGAGCAGAGCAGCCCGGCAGCAGCCAGTGTCTTCAGAGACGAAGATGTTGCTCCATGCGCTTCTTCTTTGTTTCTGCTGCGTTTCTGTCACAGGTTTTGTCCACGCGCAGCCGGACAGCTCCGGGTTGTTTTACGCACTCAGACCTGAGCTCTCCGAGGACGCGATCTTGGTGGCCAACAACGGGATACGCGTGCCTTTCGGGAGATTGGTGTTCGTGGACCCCATCAATGATCTGGTGCTCCAGACGCAGCCGGGGGACACGTGCAGCGTCACCGTCCTGGAGAACGATCCGCTCGCACAGAGAACAGGGCATCTCTCCCCAAAAAAGTTTCCGTGTGATTTCGGCCCCAGCGATGTGATTTATTCCCACTACGGCTCGAGGAGTCCGGCTAAAGACAGAGTGAGGCTGCAGCTCAGGTATGACGCTCCGACAGAAACTGTCATCATCCCTTTTATGATGGAGGTGGAAGTGCTTTTTACGCAGCTGGAGTTACTTACAAAGAACATGCCTCTCACTGTTGATAATCTCAAAGGTATTAGTAATCCCATTGATAAGAAGACTTTAGAGTTTACTTATGATAAAGAGTTTTACAAATGTGAGGTGGCTTCCTTATCCAGCAGCAGTGCACTGCCCAGATATGGAAAACTCATTGATGGAGGCAAACTTTCCACCATGATGAACTGTGATGATTTGTTACGAGCTGATATCTGCTATGAGCACACATTTAAAGGCAAGTCGCCGAATAGGGACCATGTTCCTATGATTGTAGAGTTGCGCGATAAGGAAGACAACCTGGTGAAGCAGGAGTATTTTCACCTCATGATTCGCATCAGGAATGGTGTGGAGAACACTCCCCCCAAACCCAGCTTTGTATCCATGATGATGATGGAGGTGAGCCAGTTTGTCATGACTGCCCTGACACCGGAGATGCTTGCTGCTGAGGATGCAGAGTCAGACCCAGATGAGCTCATTTTCAACATCAGCTCCCCCTTATCTTATGAGGAGGGCTACATCGTTAGCACAGATGACAGAAACCTCCCAATCACATCTTTCAACCAGAGAGACTTGTGGGATTTGAAAATAGCCTACATCCCACCTTCTCTGGACTCTGACACAGAGAGGATTTTCCAGCTTGAGTTTGAGGTGATTGACACAGAGGAGGCGATCTCAGATACGTTTGCTTTCATGATAGTTGTAAAGCCAATGAACACTCTAGCCCCGGTGGTCAGACGTAACACGGGCCAGCTGCTGTACGAGGGGCAGTCACGGCCTCTCATCAGCTCCCATAACTTGGAAATCAGCGACGAGGACAGCCTGGACGCTGTCACAGTCACGGTAGTGGAAGGGCTGCGGCATGGTCAGTTAATAGTGCTGGGCTCTCAGAGGAAATTCTTCACACCTGCTGACCTTACCACAGGTATTGTTATATACCAGCATGACGGGAGTGACACCTACAGTGACAACATTGTCTTCAAGATGACAGATGGGACGAATGAGGTTGTGTTCCTTTTTCCCATCACAATTGTTCCCACAGATGATGAGCCACCAATTATCAATGCCAACACTGGTTTGGTGCTGTTCAAAAATCAAATGATGCCCATATCTCCTACAATGCTTAGTGCTGCTGACATTGACTCTGAAGATTCAACTATTAAATTTGTAATCATTCCCCCCGTTTCCACAATTGGCACAGTGCTTCTGCGGCAGTCTGATGCCCCGGAGGACCCCTCCTCTTGGAAGTTTAATGCTGTGGATGAAATGTATGAAAAGGAAGTGACAGAGTGGCATCAAAAAGACATCATGGATGAGAAGTTATTTTACAGGCACACAGGCCCGCACAACACAAAAGCAACCGTGGATCAGTTTATATTCAGAGTACAGGATGACAATGACCCGCCTAATTTGTCTGGAGATAGCGCTTTCATAATACATGTTTTACCTATCGATGATGTGCCTCCTGAACTGTTCCCAGGAACGACACTGCAGATGACTGTTGAGGAGTACAAACTCACTCACTTTAGCAAAGAAGTTCTGCACTACACTGATTTGGACTCTGAGGATCGTGACCTCAAATACACAGTTATCCAGGTCCCAAAAAATACAGACGAAAATAACCCAGTTGTCTTTGGTTCTTTGGTTCTGACAGACAGTGCTGATACTGACATTTCTGAGTTCACACAAGCGCAAATCAACCATCATAAGATATCCTATGCACCTCCTGATGTTGAGCTGGGAATCACAGCCCATGTTGTTCAGTTCCGCTTTACAGTGGAAGACACGGCTGGAAACTGTGCAGAGGGGGCTTTCACAATCTACCTGCAACCAGTCAACAACAACCCTCCTCAGATTACAAACACTGGCTTTGCTGTGTTTGAACATGGCATGCACATCATCACCATTGCTGAGCTGGATGCAACAGACCTAGACACAGAAAGTGAGAAAATAACCTTTGCCCTGAGTCAGTCCCCTAAACATGGTCAGATTCAAATCAGTTTCACTGACCTGGAAAAAAATGGGGTTTTCAAACTTGAGGACATCTCCGAGGGGAAAATATCATATGTTCATAGTGGAGAAGAGACTGTGGGGGATGAATTTCAGCTGGATGTCAGTGATGGCTTCCATATTGTGACTGTGTTGGTCAAAGTTAATGTAAACCCTGTGGATGATGAAAAACCAAAAATCACTCTGTCTGCTGGTACAGTTGGATCCCTCTTGAATGTACTGGAAAATGGAGCCACAGTAATTACAACTAATGTGATTCAAGGTCATGATGATGATACAGATGACCTCCAGCTGACCTTTATCGTAGAAGATACTCCAGTTTGGGGGGACATTTTGGTGAAAGGAGTGCCTGCCACCAGGTTTACACAAGAGGACATCATTAATGGAGTCGTTATTTATGCACATACTGGTGGTGAGATAGGTTTATTTTCTCAGCAAGATGAATTCAACCTAACACTTACAGACATGTCGGATGAATGGACAGAAGGTGGCAATAAGGTCAAAGGAATCCATTTTCAAGTCACTATTCTTCCTGTTGACAATCAGGCCCCTGAGGTTGAAGTTGGAATTCAGTTCAGTGTTACTGAAGGAGAGAAATGTGCCATTGGCCCTCAGCACTTGAACGCTGATGATAATGACACTCCAGTGGATGATATCCTTTGCACCATCGTGGTCCAGCCCACTGCAGGCTATGTGGAAAATATTTCCCCCGCCCCAGGCTCAGAAAAGTCAAGGTCGGGAACAGCTATCAGTGCTTTTACTCTCAGAGACACAAGAGAAGGAACTATCTACTATGTGCAAAGCATTCACAAAGGGGTAGAACCAGTGGAAGATAAGTTCACTTTTAGGTGCTCTGATGGCATCAATTTATCAGAGAAACATTTATTTTCCATCATTATCATTCCCAAAAATGATGAAAAGCCAGATATTTACTTGAGGGAAATTGTTGTGATGGAGGGAATGAACACTGTAATTGACATGTCAGTTCTGAATGGAGCCGATGTTGACAGTCCATCCGATGAACTAACATTTATTGTTTCCAAACCTCCCAAACATGGTGCCATTTTAAATCAGCTATCCACAGGCTTTGTGTTGGTGACAAATTTCAGTTTGGAACAGATTAGCGAGGCATCAAGTATTATGTATGAGCACGATGATACAGAGACAACAGAAGACAGCTTTGATATCACTCTGACTGATGGAAAGTACTCTGTGCAGAAAACAGCTGTGATTATGATTATTGCTGTTGATGACGAGACCCCCAGAATGTCTATTAATGAAGGCCTAGAAGTAAAAATTGGAGAGACAAAAGAGATTAACAGTAAAGTTCTAAAAGCAACAGATTTAGATTCAGAGGACAGTGTGCTAACATATACTATCAGGTTTGGACCTGGTCAGGGGGTCCTGCAGAGAAAAACTCCAGCTGGGTCTCTGCAGAACATCACAATAGGCATGAACTTCACACAAGCTGAAATTGATGCAGGGTTTATATTGTACACGCACAATGGACAGGAGGGTATCCGAGACTTAATAAAATTTGATGTCACCGATGGAAGCAATCCACTCATTGACTGCTACTTCTACATCACTATAGGCAGCATTGACATGGTCTTCCCAGATGTTGTTAGTAAAGGTGTTTCTCTAAGAGAAGGTGGAAAAGTGACTTTAACCACAAATCTACTCAGCACTTCTGATCTTAACAGCCCTGATGAAAAATTGGCTTTTACTGTCACACAGGCCCCTAACAGAGGCCACTTGGAGTGCACAGATACTCCTGGGATGCCTATTGCATCTTTTAGTCAGCTCCAACTGGCTGGCAGTAAGATTTTCTACATCCATACATCAGACGATGAAGTAAAAATGGATAGTTTTGAGTTTCAAGTCACTGATGGCTACAACCCTGTTTTCAGAACATTTAGAATCTCCATTGTGGATGTTGATAACAAGAAACCTGTTGTAACAGTGAATAACCTGGTCGTCACAGAAGGCCAACTGAAGCTAATTACACCATTTGAGCTCACTGCAGAGGATCAGGACACAGTTGAAAGGCTAATCAAATTTACTATCACCCAACTGCCGGTTCATGGCAAACTGCTGTACAACCAGTCCACACCTGTCACCAGCTTCACAAAACAAGACCTCAATGAAAATCTCATCAGCTACAAACATGACGGGACTGAATCGTCAGAGGACTCTTTCTCCCTTACTGTTACAGATGGAACACACACTGATTTCTATGTTTTCCCCAACACAGTTTTTGAGACTAGGCGTCCTCAGACTATGAAGATCACTATAGCAACAATCGACAATGACGTCCCCCAGATTGTGGTGAATAAAGGTGCAACCACGTTGAAGATTTTACCTACAGGTCTCTTAGGGTTCCCTATCAGCCCCAAGGCGCTGAAGGCAGATGACAGGGACAGCAAACCAACCTCGTTGATGTTCCACATCAGCACTCCACCCAAACATGGCTACATCGTCAACCTTGGACACGGAAACAGCTCCATTGACACCTTTAGTCAAGGTAAGCTCTTTACAAAATCTTGATCTGTATTACATTGCACAACATATGTCCCTCAATATCAGCCACTAAAATATAAACAAGATTGCTTAAGGGGAAAAAAAACAATCTGATTGAAATTCACTTTAGTTAGAAAGTTTGCTTAAACCAATTACAATGCATATGCTTTTATGATAACTTGGTGCCAGTTTTACTGAATCTGCTCCAAAAAATTCCCTTAATCTTCTTTCCACTTAATATTTAAATAATCTTAGTTTTTCAAATAATACTACTTTACTGTGCTTTAGGCAAAATTATACCTGTGTCTACTACGTAAACAACATTTTTTTTAAAGCACCACTACTGTGACTCTTTGGTTAATGGAAGTGATTCTAACTCTAATGTGTTTGTGAATGAAAAAAATCTAATCATACAATATGTCATTTGAAACTGAAGCGACACACTAAAGTCAAAAGCTCAAACTTCATGTACCGTAATCAGTTAATTTTGATTAATTTTCACACTTGCTTCTCAACCATTTTAATTTATGGAGGTATAATTTGCATGTGTGACAAGCACTAACTTGGGAATTTCAATGGTTAATTTTTGCGAGCTTGTTTTAGACGTGTCTTGTTCATCAAGTCATAATCAGCAGACCAAAGATAGAGGCTGGTGTTTTTGTAGACGTTAAAGATGAATAATTGAAAATGTCTGCATCTCTGGGGCAATGTTCACATCCGATGTTCTCTTTGGAGGTCTGTTAAATGAAGCGGGGCAGAAGCAGAGGATTGTGTAAAAAGGTCAGTGAAGATCTCAAAGTGACAGGATGGTATTTGAGTTGCAGGGGATTCTGATAGCTTCACCAGGTCAGGTCACTTCGAAGCAGTTAATGGAAGTTGTGTGTCTTGAACATCAGTGGTTCCTGGCAATTAAATCACTACAGTAGTCACAACTGGGGTCATTGACGTCACTTTCTATGAACTTATATATATATATATAGTTTTTCTGTTTTTTTTGCACAAGCATGACTGTTTACTGATATTGCAAAGAGAATGGAGACAACGATGTTGCTGATTGTGGTTCAAAGCGATGTAATCTTCATGCTGAGCCAATTAGGCAAGTGAGTGAGAGAAATACACCTGCTTCTTGGTGTAAGCACAGACATGTGGGGAGGACAGAGCCAGAAAGAGCTCTTGAGCCTGCAGACACTTCTGACAATAACTGTGCGGCAGGTTTTCAAAAGACAACCAAAAAGGCACAAAGACAAAGAGAGAGGAAACAAAGGGCAGATGAGGGGGAAGAGAGTGCAAAGCAGGTGCTTTGGGAGTGGGTTGAGGTGATGCAGGTGGCACTGGAGAAATAAAGAGTTAGTGTGTGTGTGAATGGGTTGGGGGATGTTGTGAGAGATTTAAATCAGAGAGACCAAGTTGGCTCGTCAGAAGAGTCAGTCAGGTGAAAGAGACAATCCCTTGCTCTTTATTTACCCGTCACATGTCCAGGGCACTTCCCAGGAGGCGTTCTCTTTAAATATTGAATGAGCAGTGTGCCCCCCGTTCCCAGTGTTAAGTCTGTGTTTGTAAGGTCCTCGGGTTCAAGTCTGTGTCGCAGAGAGGATCCACTCCCTGCATCTCTGCAGAGTGCTAACCTGAATGCAGAAAACCTGAATAATCTCTTAATAAGACATAAATATATATATATTTTTTTTAATACATCAGTGCAAAAGGAGCAGCATCGGTCACCTGCAGGAAGAGGCAGGTTTCCCAGTCAAAACATTAGAGGTTTACACTTTAATGAACCTCCTTCCTCTGACATCTATTATTGAAAGAGGTGGTTTGCAGAGGCCAAGCTCTTACAGTTTTGACGATTTTTCTACACTGTAATAGATGTTTTGTGGAACGAAAAAACAAAACAAGCAAAGCCCTGTAATTCTGCAAAAGTTTGGGAAAACAGATGTGGTGGCCGCTGCAATCCTGTTTTTAACATTCTTACCTTGTCTGTCATTAAAAATACACCATCACCTGTTTTTTGTCTTTTTTCTTTTCCTCCAGTGGTGTTGACACAGGCAGTTGTCAGGTTGTGGATTTAAAATGTTTTGCTGTTGGTTTAGTTCAAGCTGTAGGACTTTCAGTCCGCCATGTTATCGTCCTGGATTAACGGATGCATGACTTTCAGAATGATTCCTCTGGTAGGCAATTGTTCACGCTGCGTACTGATAAGTAATTGAATCAGTGTGATATGAGAGACCTGCTGTTCCTGCAGCCGATACGTTTGCTAAGCGGGACAGCTTGCCTCTTTGAACACTTATTTGATGGAGAGAGTGTTTGAACAAGCCGTAAAGCTGCAATACGACTTCAAAGTGTGTTTGAGGCTATTTCTGTAGTCATCATGAAACATGACGTGGAAAATAAAACAACACAAAGTTTTTTTTTATATCAAAATGCAAATTTTATTTTCTAAACATGACTTTAGATGGTGACAAGGACATATCTGTTCTCATGCCATTTATGTTTTATCAGTTTTTTATAGCTTTTATCAGGCATCAGTTCATGTTCATATTGCCTTCTACTAAAGACAAAGGCAATGATGTTTTGTCCATTTCTGCACAAGTCTTTTTGTAGCATTAATAAAATATGTCATTCATTCATTCAACCTTTATTTAGTCAGGTAAATATCATTGAGCCTCGTGGACTCATTTACAAGCGCGACCTGCTACAAACTAAAGAATGATGAACAGCGATGGTAGAATTTCCTTAAACAATAAACAATAGAAAAACATAAGAGAGAAATACAGATTTTTTTTTTCATTTGTTCATTTGTCTTGAACTACTGCATGGATTTTAATGAAAGTCTCAGAAAGTTATCACTGAATGTATACCTAAAGCTGATCAATTACTGGCATCAGCAAGTAAGCATGTCACAATAAACAATAAATCAATTAATCGCATGATAAATTAAATTTATCAAACTCATTTTCATGTAGCGGCTTTATCTATTTCTTTGTCTCTCTCTTTCTACTGAAGACACTGGATGACAAAAAGCTCAACTCCAGTGCTCTTCACTGACTGCACTCTTTCTCTTTTTTCTTTAAAATCCATTTTACCATCCAAAATCACGTTTTTGGATCATTTAAAGCAGCTAAGCTAAGAAGCTAAGCTATGAGCTAGGCTAACAGGCCGACCTCGGGGAAAACCTCTGTCTTTTTGAAACTTCAAAATTCATATTTGAAACCTGTGCCTTTGTGTAAAAAGTTATTTTTCTCTGCAAAAAGTAGCTGAGAACTTGTTAATGTTTTTTTAATTAAAAGCTTTGTGTGACAAATGCTACGCTAAAGAGTTCAAACCACACCAAGCGTCTGCCAGAACTGAATAAAGGAAGGAGAGAGCCCACGTCACGTCCAAAGGCCTCCCTCCCATTTTTCTCTTTAAGACACACTGCTGGTTCCCTCACTAGCCATCCTTCGGTTCAAACAGTCTTTTACTGCCATCCGGTGGTCGAAAAAGGTACTACATGCAAAATAAAATTAACCAACATTTCTTCTTATATTTGACAATAATTAATAATTATTGTCAAATTTCAAACAATATTATCGTTTATCGCAATAATGTCTGAGGCAATTATTCGCCCAGCAAAAATTGTTATTGTAACAGGCCTATCAACAACCTGATTCAAAATGGCTACTAGAGCCTATATTGACCTATTAACTTTTTCCTTTTTACAAATATTGCACTAAAATGTGTTGTTGTAGTAGCAGGGACAGAACAAAAGACATACTTTAGAGCGCTAACATGTCATGCTTTGGTAAAAACTGAAACATCTAAAACGGATTGCCTTTTGAATTAAACAACTCAAGATGGTTGCAACTAATCAACCTTTGCAAATACGAAAATGGTTATAATTCACTCTGTTTTACAGATTTGAACCTGAAATCATTGAAATATTAGCTGAGAGCTATCACCCTCACATACACTAACAGACGGTGCAAGATCTTATTATCAATATTGCATGAAACTGAGCTTAAGAGTTATTTTTTATATTTGTACAAGAAGGTGAAAACTCTTGTTTTTCAAGATGTGATTAGCTTAGTTAAAAACTCTCATGAAAGGAATTGGTTAATAATGATTTTTTTCAAGGAATGTAAAGCTTTAATTTGTGTTTGTTTCACATCCATTTCTTGTAAATGAGTCCCCGAGGATCAATGGGATTAACCTGTATATATAAAGGTTGAATGAATTGTGATTGCTTCAGTTAGAACAATAAAATACACGTTTTCCTACTTTTCAGCTGATATTGATGACCTGAACATCTGCTACGTGTTGAGGAATGAAGAAAACACCACCTCTGATGTCTTCTACTTCTCTGTCAAGGATAACGGTAAGATCCAGAGTAGCTATTCCTTCTCATCTTGTCTGTTGAATGCTTTTGTTACTCTTTTTTTGGGTCTGAGTTATTGTTCTTAAGGTTCAGAAAAGTCTTCATTCCCAAATTTACAATTGAAATGGACTTGCTGTCAAGCATTTTGTCCCACCTCAGAGGCAGAATCATTTTGTAAATTTTCTTCCCAGCAGGTTTATAAACAGATCAGTGAAGCGTAAATTGACTTCATTTTTTTCTTGCTCCGATTAATTTATTTTTTGGGGGTGATTTGCTCATGAAACAGTCTAGTCAAAGCAGTAATGCAGAATATCAGCTCTGACAGATTTGCAGGTCTTCTGTCTGTTTGTGTGCTGAAATGTTGCTGAACTGTTGATGTATTAACTTAACAGTAAGCCGATAAGAAACTCAGATCTATAAAAAAATATAAATATAAAAACGTATTTTTGCTATGTCAAAATTAACACCCGTCACTTTCACAGTTAAGTGAACAAGTGGGACAGCTCATGTAATTTGTGGATTTCACTGCAGAACATGTCACATACTGTTGCAGTTAATTCTGTGCTGATGGGTGAATGATATCTTGATGAATGATTTGAGTGATCATTTTCCAATTTTCACAATTTACAAAAACGATGAAATTCCATAAAAAAATATAAAACATTAAAAAATCATAAACACATCTAAAAAAAACTTAGACACATTCAAAGATGACTTGGATAAACAAAATTGGGAGGATGTGTATGTAGATGATGTGAATCTGTCTAAGAAAATTTTATGAATGTTCTGGAAGTTTTGTATTAAAAAATTGCGTGCAAATATCTAATGTTAAACAAATACCATTGAACAACCATGGATGACTAATGGACTGAGAAATGCATGTAAAAAAAGAACTATCTATACTAATGTTTTTTGAAAACAAGATCAGTTGATGCTGAAAACAAATATAAAATGTACAAAAATAAATTAACAGGTATCATAAGAAAACATAAAAGAGAATAGTATAGTGAATTACTACATAAATGTGGTGGTGATATGAGGGCAACGTGGCGAATAATGAATAATGTTCTTAAAAAACATCATAAGGTTAGTGTGGATCTTTCTCAACATTATGTGGTAAATAACAATGAAATCTATGATGAACAGGAACTTGTGAATGGATTTAACAACTACTTTGTAAATGTTGGATCATGAGTCATGAAAGCTGTTAAAAAATAAAGCATGAACCCCTGAATGGGTTTTAGTGAAACGCTCAGCAAGTATCACTGAATGTACAGTACCTCTACAACTGATCACGTTGTGGTGTCAAACCAATTCAAGGTGCTGCTATAGCTAATCAACTTTATAGACACAAACATGGTTATAACTCAGTGAATCTTATATGTACTGAGCAATGTTTTAGTGTGGTAGTAGCTGGCAATCATCCACAACACAGGTGGCTGTGGCTGAGTGGTTAGAGTAGTCGTCTTCCAATGTAAGAGTTGGGGGTTCAATTTCACCAGCAGTCACATGCCGAAGTGTCCCTGGGCAAGCCACTGAAGTGATAAAGCTCTGATTATTCTTTGTAGAGATCTAGAAGAGTGCTTTATGAATGGGTAAATGAGGGCACAGATTGTAGTGTAAAGAATTTTGTGTATCTCGATAAGATAGAAAGGCGTATAGTCCATTTAACGCAAACTGCAAGCCCAAACAGTATCACGCAAGAACTTGCAATATTGAATGAAATTGTGCATAATTGTTTTTTCACGGTTTAACCAAACTGCTTATAACACTAGTCCCTACTCAACATAAGATGATCTTAGTCTGAAATTCTGGCATGAACAGTCATGGGCAATACACAGTTTTTAAGAAATACTTGCCCTTTAATTTCCTGTGTTCATACAAGATGATTTCCTTAACTGAGGGATGGTTTTCCTGACCAAGTTATCTTGTAAAAAAAAGTATTTATGAGTCCTGGTATTATATAATAATATTAAAGGTTGCTTGTAGAAGGACAGAAGTAACTTCTGTTTTTTTTTTTTTTTTT